>OU342745.1:415175009-415291373 GCA_910589775.1 Avena eriantha | reverse complement strand
TTGAAAAATGGTTTGGTACCAATGCCAACTTAAATTTGGTGGTTGCTTCACAGAACACACCGATTTCGGCACCTCAAAAATGGAAATTGGCTTTTTTCGTGTGTCGAAAGGGAAAACTTACTCCTGCAACATCGTAAGCCATCCGAAGATGCACTTGTAGGCAGAATATGGGCAAATTATCACAAACTATGCCCTGATTCTAGCCATAACGTTGGTGGTTTGACCTAAATGTCATGAAACCTCGAACATGATAGGTCATTTTGTGAAGGATTTTTTAGGATGTTTGCAATTTTCAAGTTCAATATTTTTCCTTGCAACTGTGACACATAATATGACACCACGTGAAGGTTTCACATTGTTTGGATCAATTTTTGAATGTCTTATGCCCGTTTCAAACTATATTCAAAACGGCGGCCATGAAGCTTCTTAGCCCGGGGCTGAGCCTCGCTGAACTTGAAGTGGATCTCTAATGAAATATCATGTTGTGAACCTATAAATGATTCTTTTTTTAAATTCACAAGCATTATATCATGTACTTGTAGTTCAAATCTTGGCAACCCCCTATCGATTCGGCAGGAATTTGTCTTTTTCATGAGGGATGGATAGAAAGGTTCCAGATACACCGGTGGGAAATTGTCCATATAAGGTGGTATAGTATTTTTGTAAAATGGTTTGGTACCAATGCCAAACTTAAATTTGGTGGTTGCTTCACAGAACACCCCGATTTTCGGCACCTCAAAAATGGAAATTGTCTTTTTCGTGTGTGTCGAAAGGGAAAACTTACTCCTGCAACATCGTAAGCCATCCGAAGATGCACTTGTAGGCAGAATATGGGCAAATAATCACAAACTATGCCCTGATTCTAGCCATAACATTGGTGGTTTGACCTAAATGTCATGAAAACCTCGAACATGATAGGTCATTTTGTGAAGGATTTTTTAGGATGTTTGCAATTTTTCAAGTTCAATATTTTTCCTTGCAACTGTGACACATAATATGACACCACGCGAAGGTTTCACATTGTTTGGATCATTTTTGAATTTCTTATGCCCATTTCAAACTATATTCAAAACGGCGGCCATGAAGCTTCTTAGCCCGGGGCTGAGCCTCGCTGAACTTGAAGTGGATCTCTGATGAAATAGCATGCTGTGAACCTATAAATGATTTTTTTTAAATTCACAAGCATTCTATCATGTACTTGTAGTTCAAATCTTGGCAACCCCTACCGATTCGGCAGGAATTTGTCTTTTTTATGAGGGATGGACAGAAAGGTTCCAGATACACTGGTTGGGAAATTGTCCATATAAGGTGGTATAGTATTTTTGAAAAATGGTTTGGTACCAATGCCAAACTTTAATTTGGTCGTTGCTTCACAGAACACCCCGATTTCGGCACCTCAAAAATGGAAATTGGCTTTTTCGTGTGTCGAAAGGGAAAACTTCCTCCTGCAACATCGTAAGCCATCCCAAGATGCACATGTGTGCACAATATGGGCACATTATCACAAACTATGCCCTGATTCTGGCCATAACATTGGTGGTTTGACCTAAATGCCATGAAACCTCGAACATGATAGGTCATTTTGTGAAGGATTTTTTATGATGTTTGCAATTTTTCAAGTTCAATATTTTTCCTTGCAACTGTGACACATAATATGACACCACGCGAAGGTTTCACATTGTTTGGATCATTTTTGAATTTCTTATGCCCGTTTCAACCTATATTCAAAACGGCGGCCATGAAGCTTCTTAGCCCGGGGCCGAGCCTCGCTGAACTTCAAGTGGATCTCTGATGAAATAGCATGTTGTGAATCTATAAATGATTTTTTAAAAATTCACAAGCATTATATCATGTACTTGTAGTTCAAATCTTGGCAACCTCCTGCCGATTCGGCAGGAATTTGTCTTTTTCATGAGGGATGGACAGAAAGGTTCCAGTTACACCGGTTGGGAAATTGTCCATATAAGGTGGTATAGTATTTTTGAAAAATGGTTTGGTACCAATGCCAAAGTTAAATTTGGTGGTTGCTTCACAGAAAACCCCGATTTCGGCACCTCAAAAATGGAAATTGGCTTTTTCGTGTGTCGAAAGGGAAAACTTCCTCCTTGCAACAACGTAAGCCATCCGAAGATGCACTTGTGTGCAGAATATGGGCACATTATCACAAACTATGCCCTGATTCTAGCCATAACATTGGTGGTTTGACCTAAATGTCATGAAACCTCGAACATGATAGGTCATTTTGTGAAGGATTTTTTATAATGTTTGCAATTTTTCAAGTTCAATATTTTTCCTTGCAACTGTGACACATAATATGACACCACGCGAAGGTTTCACATTGTTTGGATCATTTTTGAATTTCTTATGCCCATTTCAAACTATATTCAAAACGGCGGCCATGAAGCTTCTTAGCCCGGGGCTGAGCCTCCCTGAACTTGAAGTGGATCTTTGATAAAATAGCATGTTGTGAACCTATAAATGATTTTTTTTTAAATTCACAAGCATTATATCATGTACTTGTAGTTCAAATCTTGGCAACCCCTGCCGATTCGGCAGGACTTTTTCTTTTTTATGAGGGATGGACAGAAAGGTTCCAGATACACTGGTTAGGAAATTGTCCATATAAGGTGGTATAGTATTTTTGAAAAATGTTTTGGTACCAATGCCAAACTTTAATTTGGTCGTTGCTTCACAGAACACCCCGATTTCGGCACCTCAAAAATGGAAATTGCCTTTTTCGTGTGTCGAAAGGGAAAACTTCCTCCTGCAACATCGTAAGCCATCCCAAGATGCACATGTGTGCACAATATGGGCATATTATCACAAACTATGCCCTGATTCCAGCCATAACATTGGTGGTTTGACCTAAATGCCATGAAACCTCGAACATGATAGGTCATTTTGTGAAGGATTTTTTATGATGTTTGCAATTTTTCAAGTTCAATTTTTTCCTTGCAATTGTGACACATAATATGACACCACGCGAAGGTTTCACATTGTTTGGATCATTTTTGAATTTCTTATGCCCGTTTCAAACTATATTCAAAACGGCGGCCATGAAGCTTCTTAGCCCGGGGCTGAGCCTCGCTGAACTTGAAGTGGATCTCTGATGAAATAGCATGTTGTGAATCTATAAATGATTTTTAAAAAATTCACAAGCATTATATCATGTACTTGTAGTTCAAATCTTGGCAACCTCCTGCCGATTCGGCAGGAATATGTCTTTTTCATGAGGGATGGACAGAAAGGTTCCAGTTACACCGGTTAGGAAATTGTCCATATAAGGTGGTATAGTATTTTTGAAAAATGGTTTGGTACCAATGCCAAACTTAAATTTGGTGGTTGCTTCACAGAACACCCCGATTTCGGCACCTCAAAAATAGAAATTGGCTTTTTCGTGTGTCGAAAGGGAAAACTTACTCCTGCAACATCATAAGCCATCCGAAGATGCACTTGTATGCAGAATATGGGCACATTATCACAAACTATGCCCTGATTCTAGCCATAACATTGGTGGTTTGACCTAAATGTCATGAAACCTCGAACATGATAGGTCATTTTGTGAAGGATTTTTTATAATGTTTGCAATTTTTCAAGTTCAATATTTTTCCTTGCAACTGTGACACATAATATGACACCACGCGAAGGTTTCACATTGTTTGGATCATTTTTGAATTTCTTATGCCCATTTCAAACTATATTCAAAACGGCGGCCATGAAGCTTCTTAGCCCGGGGCTGAGCCTCCCTGAACTTGAAGTGGATCTTTGATAAAATAGCATGTTGTGAACCTATAAATGATTTTTTTTTAAATTCACAAGCATTATATCATGTACTTGTAGTTCAAATCTTGGCAACCCCTGCCGATTCGGCAGGACTTTTTCTTTTTTATGAGGGATGGACAGAAAGGTTCCAGATACACTGGTTAGGAAATTGTCCATATAAGGTGGTATAGTATTTTTGAAAAATGGTTTGGTACCAATGCCAAACTTTAATTTGGTCGTTGCTTCACAGAACACCCCGATTTCGGCACCTCAAAAATGGAAATTGCCTTTTTCGTGTGTCGAAAGGGAAAACTTCCTCCTGCAACATCGTAAGCCATCCCAAGATGCACATGTGTGCACAATATGGGCATATTATCACAAACTATGCCCTGATTCCAGCCATAACATTGGTGGTTTGACCTAAATGCCATGAAACCTCGAACATGATAGGTCATTTTGTGAAGGATTTTTTATGATGTTTGCAATTTTTCAAGTTCAATTTTTTCCTTGCAATTGTGACACATAATATGACACCACGCGAAGGTTTCACATTGTTTGGATCATTTTTGAATTTCTTATGCCCGTTTCAAACTATATTCAAAACGGCGGCCATGAAGCTTCTTAGCCCGGGGCTGAGCCTCGCTGAACTTGAAGTGGATCTCTGATGAAATAGCATGTTGTGAATCTATAAATGATTTTTAAAAAATTCACAAGCATTATATCATGTACTTGTAGTTCAAATCTTGGCAACCTCCTGCCGATTCGGCAGGAATATGTCTTTTTCATGAGGGATGGACAGAAAGGTTCCAGTTACACCGGTTAGGAAATTGTCCATATAAGGTGGTATAGTATTTTTGAAAAATGGTTTGGTACCAATGCCAAACTTAAATTTGGTGGTTGCTTCACAGAACACCCCGATTTCGGCACCTCAAAAATAGAAATTGGCTTTTTCGTGTGTCGAAAGGGAAAACTTACTCCTGCAACATCGTAAGCCATCCGAAGATGCACTTGTATGCAGAATATGGGCAAATTATCACAAACTATGCCCTGATTCTAGCCATAACATTGGTGGTTTGACCTAAATGTCATGAAACCTCGAACATGATAGGTCATTTTGTGAAGAATTTTTTAGGATGTTTGCAATTTTTCAAGTTCCATATTTTTCCTTGCAACTGTGACACATAATATGACACCACGCGAAGGTTTCACATTGTTTGGATCATTTTTGAATTTCTTATGCCCATTTCAAACTATATTCAAAACGGCGGCCATGAAGCTTCTTAGCCCGGGGCTGAGCCTCGCTGAACTTGAAGTGGATCTCTGATGAAATAGCATGTTGTGAATCTATAAATGATTTTTAAAAAATTCACAAGCATTATATCATGTACTTGTAGTTCAAATCTTGGCAACCTCCTGCCGATTCGGCAGGAATTTGTCTTTTTCATGAGGGATGGACAGAAAGGTTCCAGTTACACCGGTTGGGAAATTGTCCATATAAGGTGGTATAGTATTTTTGAAAAATGGTTTGGTACCAATGCCAAAGTTAAATTTGGTGGTTGCTTCACAGAACACCCCGATTTCGGCACCTCAAAAATGGAAATTGGCTTTTTCGTGTGTCGAAAGGGAAAACTTACTCCTGCAACATCGTAAGCCATCCGAAGATGCACTTGTAGGCAGAATATGGGCAAATTATCACAAACTATGCCCTGATTCTAGCCATAACATTGGTGGTTTGACCTAAATGTCATGAAACCTCGAACATGATAGGTCATTTTGTGAAGGATTTTTTATGATGTTTGCAATTTTTCAAGTTCAATATTTTTCCTTGCAACTGTGACACATAATATGACACCACGCGAAGGTTTCACATTGTTTGGATCATTTTTGAATTTCTTATGCCCATTTCAAACTATATTCAAAACGGCGGCCATGAAGCTTCTTAGCCCGGGGCTGAGCCTCGCTGAACTTGAAGTGGATCTCTGATGAAATAGCATGCTGTGAACCTATAAATGATGTTTTTTAAATTCACAAGCATTCTATCATGTACTTGTAGTTCAAATCTTGGCAACCCCTACCGATTCGGCAGGAATTTGTCTTTTTTATGAGGGATGGACAGAAAGGTTCCAGATACACTGGTTGGGAAATTGTCCATATAAGGTGGTATAGTATTTTTGAAAAATGGTTTGGTACCAATGCCAAACTTTAATTTGGTCATTGCTTCACAGAACACCCCGATTTCGGCACCTCAAAAATTGAAATTGGCTTTTTCGTGTGTCGAAAGGGAAAACTTCCTCCTGCAACATCGTAAGCCATCCCAAGATGCACATGTGTGCACAATATGGGCACATTATCACAAACTATGCCCTGATTCTAGCCATAACATTGGTGGTTTGACCTAAATGCCATGAAACCTCGAACATGATAGGTCATTTTGTGAAGGATTTTTTATGATGTTTGCAATTTTTCAAGTTCAATTTTTTTCCTTGCAATTGTGACACATAATATGACACCACGCGAAGGTTTCACATTGTTTGGATCATTTTTGAATTTCTTATGCCCGTTTCAAACTATATTCAAAATGGTGGCCATGAAGCTTCTTAGCTCGGGGCTGAGCCTCGCTGAACTTCAAGTGGATCTCTAATGAAATAGCATGTTGTGAATCTATAAATTATTTTTAAAAAAATTCACAAGCATTATATCATGTACTTGTAGTTCAAATCTTGGCAACCTCCTACCGATTCGGCAGGAATTTGTCTCTTTCATGAGGGATGGACAGAAAGGTTCCAGATACACCGGTTGGGAAATTGTCCATATAAGGTAGTATAGTATTTTTGAAAAATGGTTTGGTACCAATGCCAAACTTAAATTTGGTCGTTGCTTCACAGAACACCCCGATTTCGGCACCTCAAAAATGGAAATTGGCTTTTTCGTGTGTCGAAAGGGAAAACTTACTCCTGCAACATCGTAAGCCATCCGAAGATGCACTTGTATGCCCTGATTCCAGCCATAACATTGGTGGTTTGACCTAAATGCCATGAAACCTTGAACATGATAGGTCATTTTGTGAAGGATTTTTTATGATGTTTGCAATTTTTCAAGTTCAATTTTTTTCCTTGCAATTGTGACACATAATATGACACCACGCGAAGGTTTCACATTGTTTGGATCATTTTTGAATTTCTTATGCCCGTTTCGAACTATATTCAAAAGGGTGGCCATGAAGCTTCTTAGCCCGGGGTGGAGCCTCGCTGAACTTCAAGTGTATCTCTGATGAAATAGCATGTTGTGAATCTATAAATGATTTTAAAAAAAATTCACAAGCATTATATCATGTACTTGTAGTTCAAATCTTGGCAACCTCCTACCGATTCGGCAGGAATTTGTCTATTTCATGAGGGATGGACAGAAAGGTTCCAGATACACCGGTTGGGAAATTGTCCATATAAGGTAGTATAGTATTTTTGAAAAATGGTTTGGTACCAATGCCAAACTTAAATTTGGTCGTTGCTTCACAGAACACCCCGATTTCGGCACCTCAAAAATGGAAATTGGCTTTTTCGTGTGTCGAAAGGGAAAACTTACTCCTGCAACATCGTAAGCCATCCGAAGATGCACTTGTATGCCCTGATTCCAGCCATAACATTGGTGGTTTGACCTAAATGCCATGAAACCTCGAACATGATAGGTCATTTTGTGAAGGATTTTTTATGATGTTTGCAATTTTTCAAGTTCAATTTTTTTCCTTGCAATTGTGACACATAATATGACACCACGCGAAGGTTTCACATTGTTTGGATCATTTTTGAATTTCTTATGCCCGTTTCGAACTATATTCAAAAGGGCGGCCATGAAGCTTCTTAGCCCGGGGCGGAGCCTCGCTGAACTTCAAGTGTATCTCTGATGAAATAGCATGTTGTGAATCTATAAATGATTTTAAAAAAAAATCACAAGCATTATATCATGTACTTGTAGTTCAAATCTTGGCAACCTCCTACCGATTCGGCAGGAATTTGTCTCTTTCATGAGGGATGGACAGAAAGGTTCCAGATACACCGGTTGGGAAATTGTCCATATAAGGTAGTATAGTATTTTTGAAAAATGGTTTGGTACCAATGCCAAACTTTAATTTGGTCGTTGCTTCACAGAACACCCCGATTTCGGCACCTCAAAAATGGAAATTGGCTTTTTCGTGTGTCGAAAGGGAAAACTTACTCCTGCAACATCGTAAGCCATCCGAAGATGCACTTGTATGCCCTGATTCCAGCCATAACATTGGTGGTTTGACCTAAATGCCATGAAACCTCGAACATGATAGGTCATTTTGTGAAGGATTTTTTAGGATGTTTGCAATTTTTCAAGTTCAATATTTTTCCTTGCAACTGTGACACATAATATGACACCACGTGAAGGTTTCACATTGTTTGGATCAATTTTTGAATGTCTTATGCCCGTTTCAAACTATATTCAAAACGGCGGCCATGAAGCTTCTTAGCCCGGGGCTGAGCCTCGCTGAACTTGAACTGGATCTTTGATGAAATATCATGTTGTGAACCTATAAATGATTTTTTTAAATTCACAAGCATTATATCATGTACTTGTAGTTCAAATCTTGGCAACCTCCTACCGATTCGGCAGGAATATGTCTTTTTCATGAGGGATGGACAGAAAGGTTCCAGTTACACCGGTTGGGAAATTGTCCATATAAGGTGGTATAGTATTTTTGAAAAATGGTTTGGTACCAATGCCAAACTTAAATTTGGTGGTTGCTTCACAGAACACCCCAATTTCGGCACCTCAAAAATGAAAATTGGCTTTTTCGTGTGTCGAAAGGGAAAACTTCCTCCTGCAACATCGTAAGACATCCCAAGATGCACATGTGTGCACAATATGGGCACATTATCACAAACTATGCCCTGATTCTAGCCATAACATTGGTGGTTTGACCTTAATGCCATGAAACCTCGAACATGATAGGTCATTTTGTGAAGGATTTTTTATAATGTTTGCAATTTGTCAAGTTCAATATTTTTCCTTGCAACTGTGACACATAATATGACACCACGCGAAGGTTTCACATTGTTTGGATCATTTTTGAATTTCTTATGCCCGTTTCAAACTATATTCAAAACGGCGGCCATGAAGCTTCTTAGCCCGGAGCTGAGCCTCGCTGAACTTGAAGTGGATCTCTGATGAAATAGCATGTTGGGAACATATAAATGATTTTTTTTTAAAATTCACAAGCATTATATCATGTAATTGTAGTTCAAATCTTGAAAAGTTTTTTAAAATTCCAAATTATGCAATAAATATTTTGTTAATGCAATTTTAATTGTAAATAGTACAATTGTATAGTTCAAATAAAAATATTTGAAAACAAAAAATGGTTTTTGATTAGTTATTTAAATTGAAGCACTTTTCCTGTTAAAAGTTTTTTAAAATTCCAAATTATGCAATAAATATTTTGTTAATGCAATTTTAATTGAAAATAGTAAAATTGTATAGTCCAAATAAAAATATTTGAAAACAGAAAATGGTTTTTGATTAGTTATTTAAATTGAAGCACTTTTCCTGTTAAAAGTTTTTTGAAATCCCAAATTATGCAATAAATATTTTGTTAATGCAATTTTAATTGAAAATAGTAAAATTGTATAGTCCAAATAAAAATATTTGAAAACAGAAAATGTTTTTTGATTAGATATTTAAAATGAAGCACTTTTCCTGTTAATTTTTTTTTGAAATTCCAAATAAATAATCATCTTAAATTGAAACATCTTATTAATTAAAGAAGAAACAAATTTGAAAATGGCGGGAAGACCAAAAGGTTTGCCAAAATCTGAAAAAACGGGTCAACGATCCCGGTTCGTCCCACGAACCAGGACCGATGATCCTGGATGTGCGCGCTGCCATTAACATGCCTTTGGTCCCGGTTGTTGGCACGAGCCGGGACCATTGATACTTTGGTCCCGGGTGGTGGGACTAACCGGGACCAAAGGCCGTGCACGTGGCAGCACAGCAACGCTCGTGCCCCAGACCTTTGGTCCCGGTTGGTGGCACGAACCGGGACCGTTGGTCCTTTGGTCCCGGTTATTGGGATGACCCGGGACCAATGGTCTGTACAGTTAACCGCCCTGGCCTTCCTTCTCCAGAACTCCCCCAATTCACAGAGCACATCGACGCGTGGCTAAGGAAAATTTGCGGCGGAGCAAAATCACGCCGGCAGGCTGCCCAAATCTAGAGCGGCCGCTTCACATCGTTAACACCCGTCGCCGAGCGCCACTGTCCGCCGCCGCGAGCAGGAAAGGAAGCTCCGCCTCGCTACAATCGACCCCACCTTCCCCGACTCCGCCTTCCGCGTTCTCCACTGATTCCGGCAGTGCCCAGCCTCCTCCAGCCTCTCCACACCCTCCATCGGCCTCCTGGTGAGCCACTGGTGCTCCAACACCACTCCTACGTCTCCCTCCCTCACTGTATCGTCCTCCCCATGAGCACCTGCCGCCGCCGGCCACCGTCAAACGGCTTGCTCCGGCGCACCTCCCGTAGCGGCGCCGCCCGTTTTAGGTATGTATAATATATCAAAATGTTCAGAAAAATATGTATAATATATCAAAATGTTCAGAAAAATGAGATCTACACAATAGACTCATAATCATGGATTGTTCAACAACTTTAATTACAAGTTTAATAAGAGATTGAAATCAACCCCTCGTAGGTGATTTCGGGGTCTCTCCTGTACTAGGGTTTGGACCCTTCGGATCCCACTTAAATTGCCAAGCATGCCTTAGGGTTAAATGTCAACTATGTTTAACTTGTCATATCATTATCGATGCCATGTGTTGATTGTTTAACTTGCAGATACTATGGATCCAACACATCAGGAAAACATCCTTCAAGGGATGATCTGCAAAAATGAAGAATCGATATCGATGTCACGAGTGAGTTTCTGAACAATTCCGGTCAGGGAGATGAGTCTCTCAACCGAGGAGAGGTAGAAGCCGAAGCCTGGGACAGGGGAGAAGCCGATAAGGAAGAAGGCGACGGCTCCGGCGGAACCTTAAATCTCGCAAACACCGGCGAGGTGTATATATGTATTTTTGTAATTAAAATGCTACTGTCTATATATATACATGCATATATTAACACTCTTTCTTCTTTTAGCCCTCCGGATCGAGAACTTCTTCCGTAAGAACGAAACGAGGCCCAACAAAAAAGTTGGATGACAATGTGAGGAATAGGATCGACGTGGTCGGTGTAGATGGCGAACCGCAAGCTCCTGTCGATGTCGCAAGAAAATTTGTCAAGCAATGCGGAGTTCTTGTGAGGGTCTACATCCCGATCACCGTTCAAGAATGGAATCGGCCAAGCGGCGGTGGAGTCCCGTATGTCGGCGACAACGCCAAATATAAGCTTTTGGACAAGCTCATGACTAATTTCCTCCTCCCGGAACCAGATGTGACTCCAGATGAGGAGGAGAGAGCAAGAAGGGAGCTTGTGCAAAGAGTCAAGAAGTTTGCTCTCAGCAAGATGGCCGATGCATTCAAGAATTGGAAGAAGAAACTGTACAATAACTTTGTCAAGGTAGAGAAGACTCCGAATTTCAATGAAGCCGGCTATGCTAAGTTAAGACACCAGTGGGAGGATTTTGTGAAGTACAAGACATCGGAGAAAGCTAAGGAAAGGTCTAGAATAAATACGGAGAACGCTGCTAAGAAACTATACCATCATAACATGGGGCCTGCTGGCTATGCCGGTTGCATGCCTAAGTGGGATGCACTTGAGGTCAATTACATAGCTGCCGGGATCAGACCAGAGCCCGCAACATGGACACCACGGGCGATAAACTGGTTTTACGGCCATGGGAGCACGTTGGACAAAGAAGGGAGGGCAATATATAATCAGAAACACAAAGATGATCCCCTACTGCCCATCAACGATATTAGAAATGTAGTAGATGATGTTGCAGCGGGACGGTTCGTTCCCGATAGAGAGAACGACGAGCTCACACGAGCCCTTAAAAATCCTGAACACGACGGACGAGCACGAGGCACACCAGGCTCCAAGCCGTGGAAGGTTGCCTTCCCCCCGGAAATGAAGAGATATCCCGATAAAAGCCATCAGAGGAGAAAGGAAAGGGAGACAGCTGAGAAAGCGGCCGCTGCAGACCGGCTGCGTAATGTAGAAGAAGTATTAAAGCAGCACCAGGATCAACTCGAAATACTTAGCCAGCAAGGTACTAGCGGCCAATCTCAGCGGCACGTGGTAGAAGCTGCATTCGAGGGTACCGGTGCCCCATCGAATAAGAAAAGCAGTGTCGCTTCCACACAGCTCCATGATGTTGATTATGATGCACCGACGACATCTCCTCCTAAACGCTACCAAGTGGATGATATCATGGAGACAACAGCTTGTGAGCTAAAGGTGTAGGTTATGAACTTAAGGGTGACGGCGGCGGTCGGCATGGCGGTACCAATTGCGCCTAACCCAACTTGGCATTGCAGACCGGTTCCAAAAGGGTACACTGTCGTCACGATGGATGAGGTGAAGGAAGATTTTGAGGAGCTGAAGCTAGACCACCTTCACCGCCACCTCACCATTCTCTAGTGCAACCGTCGCCTTCACCGCCTCACCACTCAGCGCAACCGTCTCCATCGCCGCGTCAGCCGTCTCCGCCGCCGCGTCAGCCGTCTCCGTCCCCTGAGCCTCAGAGACAAAAGCGGAAGTATACTAAGGGGGCAGCACCAGCAGCAGCAGCAAGAGCATGTTCCGATCACCGAAATGTAAGCAATCGCCCCTCCAAGAGTACCTCATTAGAATATGAAGAAGCTACCTTGCGAGAAGACAGATGAGGAAACTGATGCGGCTGCGGCTGCCCATTATGAAAAGTGGAAGATTGACATGGCTAACAAGAAAAAGCTGATAGAGGCATTTTTCCCGGTCACCGCAGAAGATAAAGCAAAAGCAGCCGCGCTTAAGATTTAGCTTCACCAACCCATAACGCTCACATCAGACTATAATCGCTCTATTACCAAGTCGGCTGAGACAAAAGAGCAGAGAGTCGGGAAAGAAGTTACCCAGCTCAAACAACAGAAAAATTAATCGATCGAACCGCTCAAAGTGTACGATACCAATGAGTGGATGATCTAGGAACGGCATGATCCGAACATTGATCCGGAGTTTGTTTGACTGTACGGAGAAAAAGCCCAATTATATGGACTGTCTATTACTGGGTACATGAGCCGTATGCATGAGTTCGAGGGGTACCAAGAAACAGCATACGTGTGCCAGTACGGGGCTCCTCTCGTCAAACCCGAGTTAGTCAAAGATCTACCAACAAAAATGCGAAGATTGCATAACTGGTACATCCAAGCCTGTGCTGATTCCAAAAACTGGATCTATGCTGCATATAAACACCACCATTACGGTCATGGAGATGGCTTCCTACTGATCAAATTTCCAGAATTATTTCAGTTCTACCAACAAGACGCCCTCGACAAAACTATCGTCAGTGCCTATTGTTTGTAAGTATTATTAATTTCTATAATTAAGTCTTTCTAGCTCGGCTCATTCATTGCTTGTATAATCTTACTAATCACTATACTAATTATATATGCAGAATGAAGATTCTAGAATGCAACAAAGGACAAATCTATGACCTTGGGTTTGTTGACTGTAATTTCGATCATGAAGTTACTCTAAAAAGAAATCCCAAAGAGACAGAGGATAACTTGTTCCAAGCGTTGAAGTATTTCAGCAACAGAAGGGAAATACTATTTCCTTACAATGCTGCGTGAGTGTTACTGTCTTGTACACATTCTATTTTCAATTACTCGATGTTAAGCGTATAATTGACTCGTGTTATATTTTGTTAGTGTGTCAAGCTTCCACTATATTCTATTAATCATTTCTGTTGACACCGGAGTAGTAAAAGTCCTGGACTCGAAACGCACACCATTAGAAAAGTGGGCGGACATGCAGGAATGCCTCTAGAGGGCTTGGAAACGGTTCACCGCCAAAACTAGGGGTGTTTGGAAGCCAGAGCTTACATTTCAACCATTGACTGTTAGTACTACTTGCTAGATCCACGCATCTCTTTGATTCTAGTTTCAATACCACCATTATCATGCTTGATTATTATTTTGATTGAACTCCCTTCTCGTAAAGTGCTTGAGGCAGGAAGCCGGGAATAACTTATGTGGATACTATGTCTCCGAGTTCATTCGCCAGACGACCAAAGAGAAGGGGGCAGACCGGAACATCAAAAAAATTGAAGTACGATAAACAATAATCACAACTTTATTTTATTACCACCAATTGTGTTTAGTTTCATTCATATATATTGATCCCCTTCTTTATATTAGATCGAACGGATGCGGGACGGTCTTCTATCACAAGAACGCGTGCAAGCAATTCAAGAGGAAATTGCCAGATTCTTGTTAGAACAAGTCATAGATCCGAAAGGAGAATACTATTACCCACTTCATTTGGAAGGGTGAAGTGTATAAAAGAAGATGTAAATTAGATCAAATTCGTGTGAGAGTATCGTTTGTAATTATAATATGTTTCGACCAAGAAGGCGGATGAGACGGTGTATATATTTGTGATCATGCATGATGTGTAATATATATATCGTGGTTTCATTATTGCTGTATATATGTAGTACCATTAAATTTATAAAAAAAATCCTGCCACGGCAGAAAAATAGCCCGAAAATCCTACCGTGGCACAAAACCCTGCCGCGGCACAGAGACCAACGATCCCGGTTCGTGCCAAGAACCGGGACCAATGATCCACCCCCGCCCGTCTCTGGCGCTGCCACGTGGGGACCATTAGTCCCGGTTTTTCCCACGAACCGGGACCAATGATCCACCCCCCCCCTCATCGCTCGCCTGCCCACGTGGAGACCCATTGGTCCCGGTTCGTGCGCAAACCGGGAGTAGCATTAGTCCCGAGTGATTGGTCCCAGTTTTGGAACCGGGACCAATGGCCCTTATGAACCGGGACTAGAGGCCATTTTTCCACTAGTGAATGGTCTCAGACGGATAGGTGGCGAGAGGAAGAGTGCCCGAAGGAAGAGTGCAAATGGTCTCCCCTGACACTAGCCCTCGAGCACGCACTGATTTCACCTCTAGGGAAATTTGCGCAGGCTCCTTGAAAATTCAAAGTGATATGCAGCTGGAGGCAGATGGTTCTCGTCAGTGGGTAAACTCAAAATCGTCAGCATCGACATCGGCCTTAGCCATCATTACTGCGTGTTGCGCCGCATCCCATTTATCCATCGCCTCGATAACTACTTCTCGGATCCTCTGCACCTTACAGGGCCGCTGATACCTTTGATCCAAATATACAGATAAAGTATAATATATTTTTCCCTAATAGACCAAGGTTTAATCAAACCTTGGAAAAAAATGCTAAATGGAGAATAAATGTGGTGCGTCTACAAGACTTGATTACTCATTTTACCTTAAGTTTACAGGACCTTTCTAGTTATTTTGAATCATTGGTTGTTCAAATGGCTGGAAATAGTCCAGGGTTGAATATTCACCTGGAGCTGCACATCATATGGGATAAAGATAATAATACACACATTTATGTGAAATGATTTAAGAAAGGTAAGGTTGTGGGAAACACATCCAAATATATTAAAACTCCTGCGAGCCACATGCATAGCAATAGTCTTTTGATCCAACTGTTATACCACGAACCATCAGATAATAACAATTATTAAGTAAAATACAAATCAAAATTTTAAGAAGTGATGTTGTTGTTGCTCCCAAGTGGATCCCTAAACAAAGATCGTACTGCTCTTACTGTCACTCGGTTTCGTGTGAAGTCGCAGTTCACCACTCATCTCACCTCAAGTGTTTACCAATCCTTGGGATCTTGGGTACATACATGTCCATGGATTGAGACAAGAGACAAAGATACAAATCCTCTCATGACCTTTTGCAAAAATTATTTGGCCTATGATTTTCTGCACCTATAATCTTTCTCCCCCAACCTATATAACTAATATGTTTGGTAATTGGTTGAATGGTATAGATAAAATGAATAAGGGAAGAATTCGAATTGGCATTTCGCCCATTTGTTGGTCCATTTGGAAATGTCGAAACAACTGTATCTTTAACAAGACTGGAGTTCCATCTTTTGTCCAGGTTATTTATAAGGCAGCGTATTGGATCCAACTCTGGGTGTTCCTTTTACCAGAGCACCTGCGCCCACCCATGGTTTCTGGGTGCAACTGTCTTGTGGCGGTTACTTCGGATTTCTTCAGCCAGGCTTCGTGGCGTCATTCTAGTAGATTGACTCATGTTTAGCTGCTGTTTTCATGCTCTTGGGAGCCTTTTAGCGCTTTTCAGATGGTTGGTGCTTGTATCAACCTTATCTGATCCTTGAATTGTAACAATGAGATGATACTATGTGATTTTTTAATAAATGGTTGTGTGCATTGATACATTGCAATTGTATCTATAATTTGTGATGTTCCATGCTTGGTTTTATCTACTTTCTTGTGTTTTGTCCACACTTTGGAGTACTTTTCATATGATTTCTTGGACTAACCTATTAACAAGAGCCACATTGCCAGTTGCCTGTTTTCTGCTATTTTTGGTTCTAGGAAAGTCAGAAAATGAATATTCTCGGAATTGGACCGGACAAAAGCCAAAGTTCCTATTTTACCGGAAGACTCACGGAGCCAGAATACGAGACAGAGGAGGGCCAGGGCCTGGCCACACCCTCCCAGGCGCGGGTACCCCCAGGCCGTGCCAGGGCATGGTGTGGGCTCCCTGGCTGGCCACCGACCTTGTCTCCTTCGCCTATATATTCCTCCCGAGGCAAAAACCCTAAGTCATCAAGCCTCCAGCCACGAAAAGTTCCGCAGCACCGCCACCGCCGAAGGGGAGATTCGGGGGACAGAAAGTCTCTGCTCCGGCACCCTGTTGGGACGGGGAAGTGCCCCTGGAGCCATCTCCATCGATCTCCACCACCATCTGTATCACCATTGCTGATTCCCATGATGATGAGGGAGTAGTTCTTCCTCGAGGCTAAGGGTTCTACCGGTAGCTATGTGTTCATCTCTCTCTATGCATGATCATATTGTGATCATGAGCTTTGTAATCAAGTAGATCTACCTTGCTACTCAAGTGCTTTAATAGATCTCTGCTCTCCCCATGTGTGTGAAGTTGACAGTGTGCACACCATGGTGGCACTTAGGCTAGAGATTACAAAAACTTGTTATGAGTTATATTTGGAGTTGGATGTCTTTATGAAAATGTGGTGTTTATTGGAACCATCAAGTGCTCAAGGTGACAGTGTGGGGTTATCTAGATGCGGAAAGCAAACTCAAGATAAAGTTCCATAGGTTCTTTAATTTTCTCTTCAAACACTTCATGTCCTAACTCAAGATAAATACTATAAAGCTCTCTAATTTTGTTGTTGTTTACCATTAAGCCTAACTAGTGAAAACAAGAAACAAAAAGACAAAATTTAAGAATCTAAAGGAAATAACTTCGAGCACTCACACCGGAGCATGTGAGTACCTTTTACCTTACCTCCCCGGCAACGGCGCCAGAAAATAGGCGTTTGTCGTGGGAGGTTCTTCTTCTTTAATCCTCCGGTGTGAATACCTTTTACCTTATCTTCCCGGCAACGGCGCCAGAAAATAGCTTGATGTCTATGCACTTCTATTCTTGTAGACAGTTGTTGGGCCTCCAAGTGCAGAGGTTTGTAGAACAGCAGCAAGTTTTCCCTTAAGTGGATCACCTAAGGTTTATCAAACTCAGGGAGGAAGTGGTCAAAGGTATTCCCTCTCAAGCAACCCTGCAATCAGATACAAGAAGTCTCTTGTGTCCCCAACACACCCAATACACTTGTCAGGTGTATTGGTGCACTAGTTCGGTGAAGAGATAGTGAAATACAAGTGGTATGTATATAAGACAACGGTGCCAGCAAATAACTTGATGGCGTGGAAGAGACTAAAAGCAAACTGAAATAAAGATGGAAGCAAGCAAACATGTAACAGATCTAATTGCAAACAGTGTATCAATGCTTAGAAACAAGGCCTAGGGATCATACTTTCACTAGTGAACACTCTCATATAAATATATTCTCTTTATGTTACTACTCTTAACTACTCTCCGGTTGGACACTCTAATCCACGGTAGGGCTATAACAGCACACCTCAAAGTCCATCTTTCCCATCTCGAAAACCCCACACTGTCACCTTGAGTACTAGATGAGTCCAACAAACACCACAATTTCATAAAGACATCCAACTCCAAATATAACTCATAACAAGTATATGTAATCTCTAGCCTAAGTGCCACCATGGTGAGCACACTGTCACTTTCACACACATGGGGAGAGCAGAGATTCATTAAAGCACTTGAGTAGCAAGGTAGATCTATAGATTACAAGATCATGATCGCAATATGATCACGCATAGAGAGAGAGAGATGAACACATAGCTACCGGTAGAACCCTTAGCCTCGAGAGAGAACTACTCCCTCCTCATCATGGTAATCAGCAATAGTGACGGAGATGGCGGTGGAGATCGATGGAGATGGCTCCGGGGGCAGGGTGCCGGAATGGAGACTTTCTGTCCCCCGAATCTCCCCTTCGGTGGCGGCGGCGCTGCGGAACTGTTCGTGGCTGGAGGCTTGATGATCTAGGATTTATGCCTCGGGAGGCTTCTTATAGGCCAGAGGGCAAGGTCGGTGGGCGGCCAGGGGGCGCACACCATGCCCTGGCGCGGCCTGGGGGCACCCGCGCCATGGGGTGGTGTGGCCACCCTGTGGCCCCTATCCGACTCTCCTTCTGGCTCCGTGAGTCTTCTGGGAAAATATCAACTTTGGCTTTTGTCCGGTCCAATTCCGAGAATATTGATTTTCTAACTTTCCTAGAACCAAAAATAGTAGAAAACAGGCAACTGGCACTGTGGCACTTTATAATAGGTTAGTCCAAGAAATCATATGAAAAGTACTCCAAAGTGTGGACAAAACACAAGAAAGTAGATAAAACCAAGCATGAAACATCAAAAGTTATAGATACATTTACAATGTATCAACCACTTCCTCCCTAAGTTCGATAAACCTTGGTAATCCACTTAAGGGAAAACTTGCTGCTGTTCTACAAACCTCTGCACTTGGAGGCCCAACAACTGTCTACAAGAATAGAAGTGCGTAGACATCAAGCTATTTTCGGGCACCGTTGCCGGGAAGGTAAGGTAAAAGGTATTCACACCAGAGGATTAAAGAAGAAGAACCTCCCACGGAAAACGCCTTATTTCTGGCGCCGTTGCCGGGGAGGAAAGGTAAAAGGTACTCACATCCTCCGATGTGAGTGCTCGAAGTTATTTCCTTTAGATTCTGCAATTTTGTCTTTTTGTTTCTTGTTTTCACTAGTTAGGCTTAATGGAAAACAACAACAAAATTAGAGAGCTTTATAGCATTTATCTTGAGTTAGGACATGATGTGTTTGAAGAGAAAATTAAAAAACCTATGGAACTTTATTTGCGTGCTAATAGCAATGTTGTTAGTATGAATTCTTTGGACACCATTATTGCTAATGCTATGGAAAATTCTAATTTGGGGAAGCTAGTTTCTATGAAAATGATCTTTTTAGTTCCCGAGCTTTGGAAGATAGCTATTCTATTGCTTATGATGATACTAAACCTCCAATATATGATGATTACAATGATGAATATGATATTTTCAGTCCACCTACTATTGAGGAGGAAAGTAATTATGATTATAATATGCCTCCTATATTTGATGATTATGGTGATGAGAATAATAATGATATCTATTTTGTTGAATTTTCTCCCACTATGATTGATAAGAATGACTATGCTTATGTGGGGAGTATTAATTCTTTTATGCATGTGGCTCATGATAAGAATGTTTTATGTGATAGTTATATTGTTAATTTTATTCATGATGCTACTGGAAGTTATTATGAGAGAGGGAAGCATGGTTTTATGCATCTCAATAATATTAAGTTTCCCCTCTTTATGTTGAAAATTTTGAAGTTGCACTTGTTTTGCTTTCCTATGCTTGTTGCTTTGTGCTTTCATGACTTGTTTCTTTACAAGATTCCCATGCATAGGAAGTGGGTTAGACTTAAATGTGCTTTGAAAATTTGCTTCTTGATGCTCTCTTTTACTTCAATTCATATTTCTTATGTGAGCATCATCTCAAACTATCATGCCTAACTTAAAGGCGTTAAAGAAAAGTACTTATTGGGAGATAACCCAAAAGTTTTAGATGAGTCTTGGAAGTTATTACCTCTGTAATAACCGCTCCTTATCCTTTTTATTTGCTTTTTGTGCCAAGATTAACCTCTAATGAGAGAGAAGTAATGATTGGGAAAGTTGTTGTCCCGAAACAGATTTCTGTGCTTCACCGTAAAAATTCGTGTAAAATCTCTGTACGTCCTTTTGACGCGTGAATTTTTGTGCTTCTACCCCAGGTTGTTATCTAACTTTCGTTAGTTCAACACTTTTTGATTTGAGCAACAGAAGGTCTTCGAAAATATTCGTCTTTACCTGGTGGTCTGTTTTGACAGATTTCTGCCATTTTCTGCATTTGCTTCTTGTTGATTCCTTCTTGAGTTCTTTTGGGAATTGAGATTTTTGAGGGAAGTGCTTCAGTAGCTAGTGTTTTAATGGAAGTTTTATTGGTGTTAGAACTGAACCTAAGGACTTGTTATCTTGAGTGCACTAATGTTGCTAATAAAGATTGTGTGAAGTTTTGTATGAAGGAAAAATTTCAGGTGTATGGAAGGAATGAGTAATGAGATGAAGGATGGACTAAAGCTCAAGATTGGGGATGCCACGCGTGTCACCCCAAGAAATATCCAAGAAGTACAAGCGTCAAAGCTTGGGGATGCCCAAGGCATCCTCTTCTTCATCAATAAAAATTCCAGGTTTCTTCCAAACGCTTCATTTTTATTGTTTCATGCACAGTTGTGTTGTTCTTGGAGCATCTTCCTTTTCGTTTTCGTGTTGGTTTTTCGTTTTCTTTTTTTGCTTAGTTTGATGAATAAATTGGTTGGACCCCCTCTTTCATACACTGGTTTTCAAATAGTTTGGTTTGGTTTGGAAAAGAGTACGAAAGCTCATGCTTAAGTGGTAAAGAGAGCTTGTTTTTGACTGTGGCCTATGCTTTGTCATGCCATGCTTGATATTGTTTTGGCTTTATGCTTAGTATTCTTTGATGTAGCATGACTTGTTATAAACAATTGAGATTGCTTAATGTGCCTTGGATGAATCATGCGTTGTTTTAGCATATTAAAGCATAGTATAGTGGTATTCTCTTTTGATGCTTTATTTGGTTTGACTTGGCGCATGCTCACACCATGTTATGACTATCCAAAGTCACCATAGCCTTTATGATCCTTTAGTTTTCAACTTGTAGTATTACTTTACGCTTTGATCAATGATGTTTTGTCGCTCTGCATGATTATGGCCATTATTGCTCTCTTAGTTTGTCGCTCCCAGTCTTTTGCTAGCCTCCACAACAAAGTATGAGTTCTACTCATGCATCCAACTCCCTAAACCAAGTTATTCCAAAGAGTCCACCATACCTACCTACTAGCTTATGCTATTCCAAGTATATTCATGCTTTTGTTTACCTTCCAAATTAAACTTGTTATGAGAAAACTAGTGATTAAAGATCTCACGAACTTGATGGCACACTTTACTTTTCTTGCCCTTAATAAACTTGAACCATTGTGTCGTCTATGTTGTATATGCTTGCACTTATTTGTTGGGGATTAGCAGAACCATGCTGTCATGGGGAATGCTTTCAACATTGCACTTGGTACTTGTACCTAGTTGATATCATGCTCTTTTGTATATGGATGTCGTCGGTGTGAAATGAAAGGGGAGCTTGTAAGTCCATGGAGTTATGTATATGTGTTAGACAAACGCCTGGGGCGCTGGTCTAATCCATGCTGAGATGATGGAAACCTGCAGCGTAACCATAGTGAGCTGTCTATGAAGCATTCTTATAAAAAAAGAGTCCTATATTGAGAAAAAAAAGAGAAAAAAGAAGAAAAAATGAGATTATGAAAAGAGGAAAGAGAGAAAAAGGCACCATATTCCCATGGTAAATAAGAAGATTGCTGAGATGCTCGTTGTCTGCTTGCCTTGTCATTTTGATACGGGGATTCTTCCGTATCATCGGGCAAGGGGTACCCCGTTGGCGGTTCTCTATGATACACATGTACTTACGATGACAAGAACTTACCGGTGACTAAACTCGAGTAGCATGAGGAGTGGCCCTCGTATTCAAGGGACACGAGATTTCTAACTTATACTTCGTCAAGCATGTACACCATAGTTTGTTCACTTTAACCTTAATCACTTCAAGATGCTTATGATAGGGGAAATGAGAGCTGAAAGCTATAAGTACCATAATTTTTGGAAGCTCTTTATGAGACTTGAATCCCTACTTCCTTCTATGAAGGCCTTTCTTCCACCATTATATTGAGTCTCCACCTTCTACCTTTATGCACTTACTTTGAGAGCATAGTGGCCATTCTTAGTTCTATGTGCATTGTCCCAGGACTAGTTGATTGATGCATAGCTTTGATATTGCTTGTTTTAAACTATTTGTATCTAGTAACTCTCATGAACTTTGAAGGTGTCCTATGCATTTATATTTGCTACTCTATGAGGGACAAGCTGAATGCTATTATGCTATGTTTTCTTTATGTGAAACAAACAAACATCTTGCAAAGCATTGTTATTCATGAATATTTTGTTTGTACCCTTTCATGTTGCAACATAGCTGCTATGTCTTATTGCTATAACTTTATCTTTCATGCTATGTTGAAGTACTATGATCCCAGCTATCCATGTTTTACAAATACCTTGATCAAGTCTTTGATGGTGCATGTCACCTCAAAAATTATTCTTTCTTTTTATCACTTACCTACTCGAGGACGAGCAGGAGTTAAGCTTGGGGATGTTGATACATTGCAAATGTATCTATAATTTTTGATGTTCCATGCTTGGTTTTATCTACTTTCTTGTGTTTTGTCCACACTTTGGAGTAGTTTTCATATGATTTCTTGGACTAATCTATTAACAAGTGCCACAGTGCCAGTTGCCTGTTTTCTGCTGTTTTTGGTTCCAGGAAAGTCAGAAATCAATATTCTCGGAATTGGACCGAACAAAAGCCAAAGTGCCTATTTTTCCGGAAGTGATCAAGTGCCAGAATACGAGATGGAGAGGGACCAGGGGGCCACCACACCACCTGGCCGCGTGGCCGCCCACCGACCTTGCCCTCTAGCCTATAAGAAGCCTCCCGAGGCATAAACCCTAAATAGTCAAGCCTCCAGCCACGAAATGTTCCGCAGCGCCGCCGCCACCGAAGGGGAGATTCGGGGGATAGAAAGTCTCTGTGCCGGCACCCTGCCGGGACGGGGAAGTGCCCCCGGAGCCATCTCCATCGAGCTCCACCACCATCTCCATCACCATTGCTGATTCCCATGATGAGGAGGGAGTAGTTCTCTCTTGAGGCTAAGGGTTCTACCGGTAGCTATGTGTTCATCTCTCTCAATGCATGATCATATTGTGATCATGAGCTTTGTAATCAAGTAGATCTACCTTGCTACTCAAGTGCTTTAATGAATCTCTGCTCTCCCCATGTTTGTGAAAGTGACAGCGTGCGCACCATGGTGGCACTTAGGCTAGAGATTACAAATACTTGTTATGAGTTATATTTGGAGTTGGATATTTTTATGAAATTGTGGTGTTTGTTGGACTCATCTGGTGCTCAAGGTGACAGTGTGGGGTTTTCTAGATGGGAAAGGCTTACTTTGAGGTGTGCTGTTATAGCCCTACCATCGATTAGAGTGTCCAACCGGAGAGTACTTAAGAGTAGTATCAGAAAGAGAAGATATTTATATGAGAGTGTTCATAGTGAAAGTATGATCCCTAGGCCTTATTTCTAAGCATTGATACACTGTTTGCTACTAGATCTGTTACATGTTTGCTTGCTTTCTTCTTTATTTCAGTTCGCCTTTAGTCTCTTCCACGCCATCAAGCTATTTTCTAGCACCGTTATCTTATATCGATACCACTTGTATTTCACTATCTCTTCGCTAAACTAGTGCACCTATACACCTGACAAGTGTATTGGGTGTGTTGGGGACACAAGAGACGAATACCTTTGACCACTTCCTCCCTGAGTTCGATAAACCTTAGGTAATCCACTTAAGGGAAAACTTGTTGCTGTTCTACAAACCTCTGCACTTGGAGGCCCAACAACTGTCTACAAGAATAGAAGTACGTAGACATCAAGACTTGAATCCCTACTTCCTTCTATGAAGGCCTTTCTTCCACCATTATATTAAGTCTCCACCTTCTATCTTTATGCACCTACTTTGAGAGCATAGTGGCCATTCTTAGTTCTATGTGCATTGTCCCAAGAGTTGTTGATTGATGCATACCTTGATATTTCTTGTTTTAAACTATTTGTATCTAGTCACTCTTATGAACTTTGAAGGTGTCATATGCATGCTATGTTTTCTTTATGTGAAACAAACAAACGTCTTGCAAAGCATTGTTATTCATGAATCTTTTGTTTGTGCCGTTTCATGTTGCAACATAGTTACTTTGTCTTATTGTTAGAACTTTGTGTTTCATGTTATGATTGAAGTACTATGATCCCAGCTTTGAATGCTTTACAAATACTTTGATCAAGTTTATGATGGTGCATGTCACCTCAAAAATTATTCTTTCTTTTATCACTTACCTACTCGAGGACGAGCATGAGTTAAGCTTGGGGATGTTGATACATTGCAAATGTATCTATAATTTTTGATGTTCCATGCTTTGTTTTATCTACTTTCTTGTGTTTTGTCCACACTTTGGAGTACTTTTCATATGATTTCTTGGACTAACCTATTAACAAGATCCATAGTGCCAGTTGCCTGTTTTCTGCTGTTTTTGGTTCCAGGAAAGTCAGAAAATGAATAATCTCGGAATTAGACCGGACAAAAGCCAAAGTTCCTATTTTACCGGAAGACTCACGGAGCCATAATAAGAGATGGAGGAGGGCCAGGGCCTGGCCACACCCCCCAGGCGCGGGTACCCCTAGGCCGCGCCAGGGCATGGTGTGAGCCCCCTGGCTGGCCACCGACCTTGTGTCCTTCGCCTATATATTCCTCCCGAGGCAAAAACCCTAAGTCATCAAGCCTCCAGCCACGAAAAGTTCCACAGCACTGCCACCACCGAAGGGGAGATTCGGGAGACAAAAACTCTCTGTTCTGGCACCCTGCCAGGATGGGGAAGTGCCCCCGGAGCCATCTCCATTGATCTCCACCACCATCTCCATCACCATTACTGATTCCCATGATGATGAGGGAGTAGTTCTTCCTCGAGGCTAAGGGTTCTACCGGTAGCTATGTGTTCATCTCTCTCTATATGCATGATCATATTATGATCATGAGCTTTGTAATCAAGTAGATCTACCTTGCTACTCAAGTGCTTTAATAGATCTCTGCTCTCCCCATGTGTGTGAAAGTGACATTGTGCACACCATGGTGGCACTTAGGCTAGAGATTACAAATACTTGTTATGAGTTATATTTGGAGTTGGATGTTTTTATGAAATTGTGGTGTTTGTTGGAACCATCTAGTGCTCAAGGTGACAGTGTGGGGTTTCCTCGATGGGAAAGGCTTACTTTGAGGTGTGCTGTTATAGCCCTACCATGGATCAACCGGAGAGTAGTTCAGCATAGTATCCTGAAGATGATATATTTATATGAGAGTGTTCACTAGTGAAAGTATGATCCCTAGGCCTTGTTTATAAGCATTGATATACCGTTTGCAATTAGATATGTTAAATGTTTGCTTGCTTCTATCTTTATTTCAGTTTTACTTTAGTCTTTTCCACACCACCAAGTTATTCTCTATTACCGTTAACACTTATAATTATCCATACCACTGGTATTTCACTATCTCTTCGCCGAACTAGTGCACCTATACAACTGACAAGTGTATTGGGTGTGTTGGGGACACAAGAGACTTCTTGTATCTTGATTGCAGTGTTGCTTGAGAGGGAATACCTTTGACCACTTCCTCCCTGTGTTCGTTAAACCTTGGGTGATCCACTTAAGGGAAAACTTGCTGCTATTCTACAAACCTCTCCACTTGGAGGCCCAACAACTGTCTACAAGAATAGAAGTGCGTAGACATCATGCATCCTAGGATGCAGAGGCCGGGGCTATGCTCCCATTTCGAAAAAATGCACACAAGAACCTACTAATGATTTGGCAATAGGCCAACATGAAGGTGTTTCTATAGGAGATATTGTTCTTTCCGAAAACTGTATATGTTAGCATGCTCTCTTAACTACTGCACCAAAATCGATCCATCTCTATAACAAATCCTATGCATACCTATTGAAAGCCAAGTATTACTACTTGAAACCCTTCATGTCGAAGGGAAAAGTTGGTTCTATTCATTTACTCTACATAAACAAATTTACCCTACAAGGCAAAACAAAGAGTTAACAAATGTTCCTGCTTTCCCAAGTTGTACTAAATCAGCGACACTTAATATGAGTCGGGGGGTATTATATTTCATCGGCATACATATGTGATGTAAATTATTTATATAAAACCAGATTAAGAGACTTCCAACTATATGACTTATTTTAATCTAGACTTTGTATAATATCCAGGTCAACGATTAACTCCTCCGATCCACCAGCGCGGATAACGAAAATATCATCTCTTTATTGATCAAGTGAATTTTTATTACTACCTCCGCACCAGGGTTTATTAGTCCTGCACATATCCCTAGATAGTCAGTTTGACATATATAATATAAACTATATAACACAAGATTTATAGCATTAAAAATTATAAGATAGGGACTATCTAATGATATATATTTTGTAATATTTATCATATTAAGGCGGTGCAATTCACAACTTAGGGATACAAGCATTATTAATAAACCCGGTCGGAGGAAGTATCATTTTTTTATAGTGCATATTAAATCCATGAAGTTTCTTCGGCAAATATCTCTATAGGGATCTTATACCAGATCAAACAAAAGAATTTGCAACACACTGTACTTTCGATGGGTAGATCACCCAACACAAGTTGAATATATTGATGGTAGATGTTCAAGCAAATCTCTGGCAAGAAGGTACACCAACAGTTTGACATTTCGTTTCAGGATTATTTTCGCAACTACTCGATCTTCACAAATTAATTGAATTTTGGAATAACCATATAATATGTTCAAAATTTCCAAATGTGAAGCGCAGGTTGAAAAACATTTTAACAAAGTTAACTACAGACATTTGGAGTCAAGCTCAAGTGACTAACAGAGAGGTGCAAACACACTATACCAAATGCGATGGATGTTTGCTAGTGAAAATATATACATTCTCGCAAACACTTTTACTTGTGATCTTTTTAAGTTTGTCCAAAATCACCTTTTTCCCACCCTAAAATGGAAAGAGTAAAATACACCAGAGGTGCTAAAAGTTTGGAGGAAACCGTATGCAGGCCCTAAAAGTTTCAACTCGTGTACCGGTGATCCTAATTCTTAGATAGTTGTGCACTGCAGGTCTTAATTCTCAATTAGTTGTGCACTACAGGTCCTAATTCTCAGCTATAGCCCCGGCTATAGTGCACATGGATCTGATAATTAGGACCTCCGGTACACGAGTCCAAACTTTTAGGACCTGCATACGGTTTTATCCAAACTTTTAGGACCTCCGGTGCATTTTACTCAAATGGAAATATCGAGATGTTGCCACATATCCATAAGTATTTAATTATCAAACAAGTGTATGGCAGTTAAGACGTTGCTCTCGCAAATGTGAGGGCCACTGTGCTAGTTCATGTGAAAACAAGAAACTGAAAGAATCATTTTACGGTACATCAAATAATTTTAGACCGTTCATTTTGGTTGATCTAACGGTTCAGGTTTTAAATATTACGCCATATTTCTGGTACTCCCTCCATTTCATATTAATGGTCCCAACTTTGTCTAGATTCGTATATATTTAGTCTTATATGGACTGGAGGGATTAGTATATTTGGCATTAGGGGCATTTTCGGCAGTTCACTACTGTTCAAATCCTGCAGATAGGGTTGCAATTTCCATTGTAATTTACCGGACCTTTTGCACAGTAGCCATGGGCGGCACCAACCACGCGCAGTGCTATGGCTTCAGCTCCCGTCAGCTGTCACCAGCCCTTCCGATCCATCGTGCTTGCCTAGCCTGCCTGTTCCCGCACCCCAGCACCGTCAAACCCCCCGCGCGCGGCGGCGCGCTGCCTGATGGCTGCATGCGCATACACACCACCAACGACAGCTTGAGGGATTTCTGCACGGAACAATCTGTACACACCCAGAACAATCAAGAAACCGTACAGAGTCGCTGGATGCGATGAAGTAGACCACTGTCATATGGTAATCTCATCTTCCTCACGAGACCAAGGACATATCTCAACATCCCTGCCCGACCAATGATTTTGCAAGGGAACTTTAGTTCTTTGTTCACGGCCAAGGCCAACGCAGCATGGACCAGGAAATTGTGCTTGGCAGCGCGTCTCTGAACACTTTAATAATACGCACAGGTAGGAAATTATGAATCTAGACCTCTTTTAGTGGGTAGGTTTACTCCCAACCACTCCAACCTACACTATAAAAGTGGTGTAGAAATATTAGCTTCATAAAGCTAAAACATCTTATATTTTTAAATGGAGGGAGTATATGTGCCTTCGTAAGGCACATCACAACCTTTGATTCCTTACGTGGCTCGCTTCGCTCCGGGGGCGGCTCGGGCTATCTGACCTAGCCGCCTACAGCCCCACCCACTCTGCTTCCGTCCCCCGTCGCTAGCGGAGGAAACCGCGGGCAAAGACTGTCCGGCTTCTTGGTGTTCTGTCCGGAACGATACCCTTGCTAGAGGGATCGGTTACATGTCATAGGAATCGGGAAGAGCCCCTGATGTGGCGTTGCAGGAATATGTACAGGTACAAGAGGTGTACTACACCATGTCGTGACCGTACAGAATTACAACTCCAACACCCCACCCCTTAATCTTAACCCGCGGAGAGGTTAAGATTACTCCTAAACTCTGCTAAGTTCTTTATATGCAATGTTTTCGTAAAACCATCAGCTACTTTATCCTTGTCGCAGATGAACTTGATGTCAAGAGATTTGTTCGCCACTCTTTCACGAATAAAATAATAATCAATCTCAATATGTTTCGTCCTGGCATGAAAAACTGTATTTGCAGATAGATAAGTGGCACCAAGGTTACCACAGCATAGACATGGTCTCTCTTTGAGCGGAACGCAAGTTCTTGAAGTAAAGCTTCAACCCAAATTAATTCAGCTTTAGAATTAGTAGCTAGAGCCTTATATTCAACTTCAGTGGTAGAACGAGACACGGTATCTTGTTTTCTAACGCTCCATGAGATCAAATTAGGACCAAAATATATAGCAATCCTCTTGTAGAACGTCTATCATCTAGACAACCTGCCCAGTCGGTGTGTGAGAAAGCACTAAGAAGTGTAGAGGGACAATTCTGAAATGTGAGACCAACATTTATTGTACCTTTAACATATCTGAGAATTCTTTTTGAAACTCTCCAATGAGTAGTGGTAGGTTCACGAAGAAACTGACAGACTTTATTCACTGAAAAGGATATGTCAGGACATGTCAATGTCAAATATTGTAAGATACCAATAATGCTCCGCTAATGAGTGCCATCTCCAGGTCCAAGAGGAGACCCTTCTGTTAATGACAGCTTATCTTTAACACATATGTGTTGCGGTGGATTTGCTGGAGTGCAAACCAACTTTAGAAATCAAATCGGTTGCATACTTCTCTTGAGTAAGAACAAGAGCATCCGAACATCTCTTAACTTATATGTCCAAGAAAAAGTGGAAGTCTCCCAAATCTTTAAGTGCAAAATTCCCACTCAAATCATTTAGTAATGTTGAAATAGCTTTATCTAAAGAACTAGTCACAATAATAGCATCAACATAAATTAGGACAAACATAGTGATTTCTGATTTTGTGATAGATGAATAGTGATATGTCAGCCTTGGAAGAGTGAAAACCAAGATCATGCAACTTACAACTCAGACGAGAAAACCAGGCTCGAGGTGCTTGTTTTAACCCATATAGAGCTTTGTCAAACTTACATACATGATGCGGATCATGAGTATTTTCAAACCCACGTGACTATTTCATATAAACTTCCTCTTTCGGAACACCATGTAAAACGCGTTTTTTACGTATAGCTCTCGATGAATCCATTCCCTAGAAACAAAGAGAGCAAGTACAAGCCTGATAGTATGTTTTGACAACTAGGCTAAAAGTATCTCCATAGTCTATGCCATAACGTTGTTTAAAACCTTTTGCAATGAGCGGTACTTTATACATATCAATAGTACCAGCACGACGTTTGATATGATAAACCCACTTGAAGTCAATCAAGTTTCTATTAGAACTTGGAGGAACAAGATGCCATGTATTGTTTGGCATAAAAGCATTGTACTCTTCTTTCATGGCCTTTTTCCATTTGTCATCACCAAGACCTTCAGAACTAGTACTTGGTTCTCCTATAGAGGTGAACATACCCTAACTTATAGTACCATCCATATAAACTTTTGGTTGGCATATACCTTTTTGTAGTCTAGTACGTGGCTCATCCACAAGAGGAGGCGCATGATCATTTGCTGCAGAAGATCTAGCAGAAGACACCACATTCTCCGCTGGCACAGGAGATCCAGGTGGGCTAGAAGTAGGTGTTGCGGCCATAGAAAATCCTAGCGAGACTATGGCGCTAGTGGGCACCAGCGTGTCGTTGCTGGACACGCGCGAGCCGAGCTGGAACACCTTCCTCAGCTGCGTGGTACCTGGACCCACTGCAGTCCTGGTCGGGTGGCCATGTCGTTTGGTCGCGGGAGTGGAGGAGGGTGAGGGCGACGTGGGGATGCGTGGTTGGCGATGAGTAGTCTGTGGCGGGGAACGATCCGAGGCAGATTACCTTGACTGGTGTGGGGGTGGATCCAAAGCTGATTGTGCCAGGGATCTCCATTAGAGTCCGCATCAGGTGTCGAATAGTCTGGTGTTGATATTTCATGCCTTGTAGCACTTATTTCTTTACTATTGGCACCTGAATTTCCATCTACATCTTGCAGTACATTTGGATGATTAGTACTTGGAGCAATATGCATGTGTTCATTAGAAACTACACCTTCATTATTACATGTAGGAGGAGATAAATTTGAAGGGAGTAGAAGAATTTCTTCGCGGAGGCGATAGCCGACATTAGGATGTAATGCAGCAAAGGGAAAAACACCTTCATCAAATACAACATCACGAGATATGTAAACATGACTACTGGATACATCTAGACACTTTACTCCTTTATGTAGTGGACTATAACCAAGGAAGACACACAGTTTTGAGCGAAAATTAAGTTTGCGTTTGTTAAAGGGGCGAAGGTTCGGCCAACAAGCACGACCAAAAACACGAAGGGATTCATAATTTGGCTTCATTTGTAGAAGTTTTTCTCAAGGAGTCTCCAAATTTAGCACCTTAGTAGGGAGAAGGTTAGTTAGATAGGTGGCGGTAAGAAAAGCTTCGTCCCAAAATTTCAAAGGCATAGAATCATTTGTAAGCAATAAAAGACCAACTTCAATGATGTGGCAGTGTTTGCGTTCCGCGGAACCATTTTGCTGGTGTGCGTGTGGGCAAGAGACATGATGTGTAATACCAACTTTTTGAAAGAAGATATTGAGTTTCTCATATTCACCACCCTAGTCGGTTTGCATCGTCATTATTTTTCGACCAAATTTTCGTTCAACAAGTTGCTGAAAATAAAGAAAAGCTCGATAGACATCGGAACGCTTTTTGAGAAAATATATCTAGGTGAATTTTCTATAATCATCAATAAAACTTACCTGAAAAGATATTTGCCAACAGAGGGAGGAGCGGGACCCCACACATCATAGAATATTTGTTCCAAAGGAACACTAGATATACTAGTAGAGATAGGATAGGGTAGTTGATGACTCTTAGCTTGCTGACAAGGATCACGAGTATAAGGATTTAATTCAGGCGAGTACGAACGTTTATTATTCCTAAGAACTTGTTGAACGATAAATGAAGATGGATGCCCTAGACGATAAAGCCGTGTAGATGAAGTGGGCTTGATAGTGATGATTGCATGCTTGTGAGACCTCATGGAGATTAGTGCAAGGGGATAAATACTGCCACGGCATGGACCTCTAAATATGGGTTGCTTTGTGGCCTCATCCTTAATCAAAATTAAATATGGGTGAATTTCAACCAAAGCATTATTATCTAGAACAATTTTGTGTGCAGATAATAAACTTTTAAAGGCACTAGGAAAATGTAATATGTCATTGAGATGAAGAGAACTATGACGGGTGTGTAATATTGAATGACCAACATGCTTAATTGCCAGACCTTGTCCAGTAGCATTGTAGACTTGATCATGCCCATGATAATTTTCTTGGGTATGTAGTTTGCTCAATTCTCATGTGACATGATTAGTAGCACCAGTGTCCATATACCAATTTGTATGAACACCATAAGCACATCTTTATTCAGAACGAGAATCATCATCATCGTCATTAAATAACACCACCAACACTCACACGCAGGATGACCATAATTTTTAAAAATTTGACATGTAATATCTTCGTGAGGTGAGGGCATACGACCACGACCACTTCCAGGTGCACCACAACCACGATTTCGATCATTTCCATGACCACAATTCTGATTATTGCCACCACGATTTTGATAGCCCTCACCATTTCCACGGTAGTAACCTCCATCCTATCCATGGTACTGACCATTACTACGGTTATTGTTTGGGTGACATGAACGACCACGCCCATGATGTGCAGCATTCGGCGAGGACTGAAAACCACCAGAGTTCTGACTACTCTCAGCCAACATTTTCTGGTGTTGATCATATGCTGTGAGCTGCGGGCACATGTCCGTAAATGTACTGCTCGGAACAACATTCATGGAGGCCACTAAAGTATTGTATTCACCATCTAAACCATTCAGAATATATTCCTTTAACTCAATATCATCAACTCACCGACCAACTGCTGCAAGTTCAGATGCAAAAGATTTCATATTGGCTATGTACTTGGCCGAAGACATATCCAATTTCTTGGTATTGATAAGAGCACCACGAAGCGGAGTGATACAAGAGATGCACCGGGACATATCGAGTTATTCAATCACCGACCATACATCAACGGAGTGCTCGAGTCCAACAACTTGAGCAAGAATATCCGGGGAAAAACTCTTGACTAAATAACTCAATACCTGTTGATCTCTTGCAAGCCAATCACCATAATCTGGATTTGGAACTGTCTGTGTCCCTAATTTAGTATATTCCACCTGTAGAGTTTTAGCACGTGCTGCGTCGGAGCTGTCCAGTAACCCCATGAAGTGAGCACCACACAAAGCATGGGAGGATCTGCATCTTCCAGAACATGTAATTTTCTCTCGTGAGTTTTTCTGTGGGAGGCGCCGCAAGGGCCGCCGCCATGGCAGTCACCTCTGAAGTTGAGGAAGACGTCGCCATTGATCTTGGGGAGAAGCACCACCGATCAAACCGGAGATGGCAAAGGTTTTGGGCAACCCCGATAGTATCTGAGATGGAAGATTTTGGTGGAGATCGGCCAAGCGTGTCGGCCACGATCGGTCTAGGATTTGGCAGAATCTTAGACGTCAGGAAGAAGGGGCTTTAATACCATCTTGGTATTCTGACAGGAATGATGCCCTCGCTAGAGGTATCGGTTACTTGTTATAGGAATCGGGAAGAGCCCCCGATGTGGCATTACAGGAATATGTACAGGAACAAGAGGTGTACTACACCATGTCGTGACCATACAAAATTACAACTCCAACACGGCAGGCAGCGTCGGCAGGCCTGCACCTCCACGAATGTAGGGTGGCGCGGGCCTTTCATCCCCACTTGACTAGATCTCCGTCTTACTGCAGATTAGCAGCCATGGATGGCGATATGCACGCGGCAGAGATGGACACCGGGACAGCGTCCCGGGCTTCTTCGGTGACTGCGGCGACAGCTGTGGCTGCGAGGGTGGCATGGAGCTGGTTCGGGGGACTTGGCTTTACTAATATCCTCATCTCTGCATGGTGCGGGCGGTGGTGGCGGTGCCCACTGATATCTCTCGCCTGTTGTTGGGAGCCGACGGGTGGTGGCATGGGGGCCTTTTTCAGCTGAATAAAGGAAGTAGTCTTAAGGTTCTTCTCGTGCCAAGACGTTGGTATGCTGGGTGCCTTCTCACATGGGTCTGGCCGGTTACGAGTTTTGGAAGGTTTCCTCCGGCAATCTTCCTTAGATGTCCCATGCCTGGAGTTTGCTGGATCAGATGTGATCGGTTCGTCCGTGTTCTAATTGTTCGATTTCAGGAGACAACGCCGCGAATGTTCTTTGTTTGTTGCCATCATGGGGCATCTATTTTGAGTTCCATGGTGAATTCAGAGTCGAAGCATGTCATGGAGGCTGAGACATGAGGACTAGCAATGGTTGTTCGAATCTTCATGGTGATGTGGAACTTGCTGGATGAATCATGACTTGTAGCAGCGGCATCGGAAAGTGGGGGTGGCACCACACAAGAAGTAACAAGTATTATCTTTCAGGATGAAAATGCATGTTCTAGTCTTAATTGGTTGTGTCTAGCAATGTTCTTGTTGAAGTTATTATTTTGAGAGCATGGAATTTCTACTGGGTGAAAACCTATGATCTATGATTAGGCGGCGACGATGCTTATACTATTTCCTTCTTAAAGGCGTCGCTTTTGTAGAAATTGGACTTTGGGTGTTGTCTAGTGTTTGTACTGCTGCTAAAACGAACAGATCATTGCAACGGGACTCTTTTTATTTTTTTATTTTTAGGACTTTGTGCATCCGTAGTGCCTCCAGGTACTGCATTGTTACAGTGGCTAGGTCTAATTCATATTTTCACGATATTAACATATTTCTGTTGGCAAAAAATAACTCATTTTATAGCTGATGTTGTTAGAATCTCACTTTCACTGTTGGGCCTGTAGGACACATGGTTATGCAAAGTTGAATATTTATGTGGCAGTGTGGTAAGTACAAATTATGACAAAATTAGTATCTTTTGCATAAGCTTTCTAACTAAGCCAGGCAAGGTTAAAGAATTTTATTTTTAAATATGTAATTTATATAGAGTTACTTGAAGAACATTTGTTTTCTCCTGCGTGAGAAAGATTCATCAAGCTTCTCCATTTAGTCTCATGAACCAAGCATACTTTGTGTCCCCGAGGTCTGTATGAGAAAAAAAATCATAGCTTGCCGTCTACACGCAACAACGTTGCTGCCTCTATGCTATGCACCAATACTTCGTGCACCATCATCACCTCCCTACCATAAATTAAGTTGTCCTGACCAAAGAAAAGCAAGTGTAGAGGCGAGTGCAGCAGACATGAAAATCAATATGATTGCGCTTGATATATGTAAAGTAATGGGCAATAATTTTACAGAGTATTCATGCTTCAACATTCATTAAAATCTTCTCTAATGCCCACAGCAACACGCGGGGTATGAATTAGTTTTAAATATGAATGTGTGTCATCAAACCGTGAAGATCGAACCAGGGTGCAAATTCCAACAAATACATGATGCCCAACTCAACAAATTGTTTTGAATACATGATGCCCAACTCAACAAATTTATTAAAATATGCATTGTATATTATCAGGCTAAATAGTCACCGGGTCCACCATAGAACATATGCAGACCATAGTTATTGACTTGATAGCCATCTATAGTATATTTGGAAAAATTGGTACCGCCTGGGTAGGCCCTATGAACATTAGGAGGAACAAGATTATTGTTCTTATCTACAACATGGATATTTTTCATGTAAGATGCTTTTCCAAAGCCTTCTGAAGCAAAATGACCACTACCCATTTGCGGAGAGTTTGTCGATGCTGTAGGACCCTTAACAAATCCACCCCATAATGCAGATTCACCTTTGTCCTTCATGTAATGGAAAAGTGAACTTGGCCAATATCCAATTGGTATATTTTGCTCACCATATGCCACCCACCAATTTTTAGTCTTTGGATCCTAAAAAAATCATGGTTGCATGGTAAATGCTCGATCAAAATTGAAAAGAATAGGCAATCAAATATGTGTGATGTCGTATGGTTATACTTATTACTTCCTATAAACCTTGCTAGTAGTTGTATAAAAGATAGTGAATGTAACGATGGTTCAGGGATACTTATATTTTACTCTTATCTTCAAATATTTATTATTGTAGAAGGTTCTAGCATTTTTTTGCTATCACGTTGTATGTGCACGGGTAAGTTCACTTCAAAAGTGGTTTTTGAATTGTAAGTTTGCATCAAAATATAACTAGTGTATTTGATATAACAAAAACACATATAATTAAGAGTGAAAAAACATAAGAATACCTTAAAAATTAGAACGTCTATCTCATATTGTGGTCCGTTATAGATAGAAATCGGTCGGATCCTTCCTCCAAGGCCAACTCTTCGACTAACTTGCACGAAAGCAGAACAATCATGATCGATGCATGTCGTGGTTGGTGGGACCTCATCCTTTACCTAATGTGTTCAATGTCAAAAATAAACTGTAAGATCATGAATCACTTACAGTTAGTAAGAGATGTGCATCTAAATAAATAGATTATGGTTTACCCAATAAACATGAAACCTAGCATAGTTGTCACCACTATAGCTTGGATATACCCAAGAACCAGCACCTATCCCATCTCGACGGCCTACTTCAGTCCCCTCATGAATTTGTATGGAAGCTCCACTGATATCCTTACTATTAGCCTTCACTTTTGGCTCATAAACATTTATTCTCACCCGTGTTCCATATAGCTCATCCCGATATTGGATTCCTGCAACCTACAAGCAAAAATAATTGCACTTAGAATAGAAATTTTTATGGAAATAGTAAAACCAATGAAAATACTAAAACCTATTCACAATAATAGAATTTTTTGACAAGATAACACAAAGAATATTGGAAGAATATTAGTTAATATCATATACTAAGTTCAATATAGATCAAACGCATATGCAAAACATGGGTGGCACTTGGCAAAACAAATAATTGTTTTCCATCTGCATTACTGGCAATGACAATGCGAATGTGTAGCTTAAAAATCAAATTGCCATATACTTATGTGAGATTAGACAAAAATAATGAGTTTACATGGGAAATTATACTACAATGTAGTTGGGAGTCAACTATGGTCTACAACTGTTTGACGTTCGACAACTTGTCACAAAAGTCTATATTTTATAATCTACCTACATTACTAGATCACTCTAAAAATATATCGAAAAATGAAATTCTTACCTCTTGTTGTATGTCCTTGCTAATCACTTCATCAATAGTTTTTTCTACCATGTGTCCCCTTCCATTGTTACGCAATATTGGAATAGTACCTGTTGGGCACTCAATAATAGGCAATTGTTCTTGTGGAATGGCATGATTCGGTGGAGATTCTGTGTATGTACTCAATGGGACAAAACTTGGTTCCATCTATTAAGTAGAAAAAAATATTTATCATATAATGAAATATATATTCCCTAATCAATTATATGTATAAAAATTGTCACATTTTAGATTTTTATTGTTTAACAAGAGGTTGTTTGTTTCTCTTCCATGCAAAACAAATGTATGTACTTCGAAAATAATCTATGAACAATATGGGGATTCAAAAACTTATTTGTGAAACATAAGTATGAAAACTATTTAACAAAGGCTTCCATGATTGTATATGACTTCATACCTACATATTATTAGTGTATTTACAAAAATCATTGTTTGTTACTGATACTAAATATGAATATTGACATGAAAGTAATCATATCTTGAGGATAAAAAAATACCTGAATTGTGTGGTGTTGCAGTAATGGGTGGTTAAAGGCTGGTTGTACATTCACACCAATGCAATTGTATACATCTCCGCCTTCAACCTGATTTGATGGTTCCTCGGATTAATAATCACCAGATATCAGGATAGATATACATAAAATACATGTACATACCATAATTGTCTTATTGACTTGATGATTCATGAGGGACCAACTAGTATTTTCCTCTTGTTTTATACATTTAACTTCTTTTCCTCCGATGGTTAGAATAAGAAATGACAAGAGAATGGTCATTCTAATTGGTATCTTTTCTTTCATGGTGGAAATATGGAAGTATGAAACTCAATTTGTATGCCTCCATATTTATAAGGTTACGAGCCGATCCTGATTTGAATCGTAGTAGTCATTTAAGAGAGCTATAAGTTGTGTTGTTGTGTGGGCGATCTTAAAAATATGGTATTTATTGTACTCTCCATATCTATTTATTAGGCCAATACATAGTTCAAGAAAAAAGTTATGGTAATTATACATGGTATATATTGTATAATATATGGTATTTATTGAGTATAAGATATGCTATTTATTATATAATATATGGTATTTATTGTGTATAAGATATGGTATTTATTGTATAAGATAAGGTAATTATACAATTTACTGATTCCCTTTAAGAGAAAGATTTTGACGTAGTAATGTGGAAAATGATTTGAATCATTTGATACACGGGATAATATTTACGGTTAATGTTCTCTAGAAAAAAGTTAAAAAACTGAATGCTCATCATATCTAAAGATCTTAAACCACAAAGCTTCTCTTTTTTGTGGGATTTTTGGGTAGCTCGGGGAATTATCCTGGTGGTGACACGATAGCTCTTGCACTGGTCTGCTTTTTGCTGCCTCCTTCTCATGTATCCTTGTGGTACCGTGTAGCTTTTTGCAAGTCGTCGGTGGGGTGGGTCGGGTGCCTGGCTTACACGCATTCACAAACAACATAAGGATACACCGGTGTCATTGCATGTGTGTTCTTCTCATGAACCACATCTAGAGTCATTGCATGTATGTTCTTCTCACAAACCACATAAGGCTCCACCAGTGTCATTGGATGTGTGTTCTTTTCATGAACCACACCCAGTGTCATTGAAACACCGTTTGCTATTAGATCTATTACATGTTTGCTTGCTTCCATCTTTATTTCAGTTTGCCTTTAGTCTTTTCCACGCCATCAAGTTATTTTCTAGCACCGTTACCACTTATAATTATCCATACCACTTGTATTTCACTATCTCTTCGCCGAACTAGTGCACCTATACACCTGACAAGTGTATTGGGTGTGTTGGGGACACAAGAGACTTCTTGTATCTTGATTGCAGTGTTGCTTGAGAGGGAATACCTTTGACCACTTCCTCCCTGAGTTTGATAAACCTTGGGTAATCCACTTAAGGGAAAACTTGCTGCTGTTCTACAAACCTCTGCACTTGGAGGCCCAAAACTGTCTACAAGAATAGAAGTGCCTAGACATCAAGCTATTTTCTGGCGCCGTTGCCGGGGAGGAAAGGTAAAAGGTATTCACACCGGAGGATTAAAGAAGAAGAACCTCCCATGGCAAACGTCTATTTTCTGGCGCCGTTGCCGGGGAGGTAAGGTAAAAGGTACTCACATCCTCCAGTGTGAGTTCTCGAAGTTATTTCCTTTAGATTCTGCAATTTTGTCTTTTTGTTTCTTGTTTTCACTAGTTAGGCTTAATGGAAAACAACAACAAAATTAGAGAGCTTTATAGTATTTATATTGAATTAGGACATGAAGTGTTTGAAGAGAAAATTAAAAAACCTATGGAACTTTATTTGTATGCTAATAGCAATGTTGTCAGTATGAATTTTTTGGACACCATTATTGCTAATGCTATTGAAAAGTCTAAGCTTGAGGAAGCTAGTTTTTATGAAAATAATCTTTTTAGTTCCCCAGCTTTGGAAGATAGCTATTCTATTGCTTATGATGATACCAAACCTCCAATATATGATGATTACAATGATGATTATGATATTTTTAGTCCACCTAGTATTGAGGAGGAAAGTAATTATGATTATAATATGCCTCCTATATTTGATGATTATGGTGATGAAAATAATAATGATAGCTATGTTGTTGAATTTGCTCCCACTACAATTAATAAGAATGACTATGCTTATGTGGAGAGTATTAATTCTTTTATGCATGTGGCTCATTATAAGAATGGTTTATGTGATAGTTATATTGTAAATTTTGTTCATGATGCTACTGAAAGTTATTATGAGAGAGGGAAACATGGTTTTATGCATCTCAATAATATTAAGTTTCCCCTCTTTATGTTGAAAGTCTTGAAGTTGCACTTGTTTTGCTTTCCTATTCTTGTTGCTTTGTGCTTTCATGACTTGTTTATTTACAAGATTCCTATGCATAGGAAGTGGGTTAGAATTAAACTTGCTTTGAATTTGCTTCTTGATGCTCTCTTTTACTTCAATTTATATTTCTTATGTGAGCATTTTCTCAAACTATCATGCCTAACTTAAAGGCGTTAAAGAAAAGTACTTATTGGGAGATAACTCAAAAGTCTTAGATGAGTCTTGGAAGTTATTACCTCTGTAATAACCGCTCCTTATCCTTTTTATTTGCTTTTTGTGCCAAGAGTAACCTCTAATGAGAGAGAAGTAATGATTGGGAAAGTTGCTGTCCCGAAACAGATTTCTGTGCATCACCGTAAAAATTCGTGTAGAATCTGTGAACGTCTTTTTGAGACGTGAATTTTTGTGCTTCTGCCCCTGTTTGTTATATAACTTTCAACACTTTTTTATTTGAGCAACAGAAGGGCTTCGAAAAAATTCGTCTTTACCTGCTGGTCTGTTTTGACAAATTTCTGCCATTTTCTGCATTTGTTTCTTGTTGGTTCCGTTTTGATTTCTTTTGGGGAATTGAGATTTTTGAGGGAAGTGCTACAGTAGCTTGTGTTCTAATGGAAGTTTATTTGGTGTTAGAACTGAACCTTAAGACTTATTTATCTTGAGTGCACTAATGTTGCTAATAAAGATTGTGTTAAGTTTTGTATAAATGAAAAATTTCAGGTGTATGGAAGGAATGAGTAATGAGATGAAGGATGGAATAAAGCTCAAGCTTGGGGATGCCACGCGTGTCACCCCCATAAATATCCAAGAAGTACAAGCATCAAAGCTTGGGGATGCCCAAGGCATCCCCTTCTTCATCAATAAAAATCCCAGGTTTCTTCCAAACGCTTCATTTTTATTGTTTCATGCACAGTTGTATTTTTCTTGGAGCGTCTTCTTTTTCGTTTTGGTTTTGGTTTTGGTTTTCTTTGGTTTTCTTAGTTTTCTGAATAAATTGGTTGGACCCCCTCTTTCATACATTGGTTTGCAAATAGTTTGGTTTGGTTTGGAAAAGAGTAGGAAAGTTCATGCTTAAGTGGTAAAGAGAGCTTGTTTTTGACAGTGGCCTATGCTTTGTCATGCCATGCTTGATATTTTTTTGGCTTTATGCTTAGTATTCTTTGTTGTAGCATGACTTGTTATAAACAATTGAGATTGCTTAATGTGCCTTGGATGAATCATGCATTGTTTTAGCATATTAAAGCATAGTATAGTGGTATTCTCCTTTGATGCTTTATTTGGGTTGACTTGGCGCATGCTCACACCATGTTATGACTATCTCAAGTCACCATAGCCTTTATGATCCTTTAGTTTTCAACTTGTAGTATCACTTTGTGCTTTGATCAATGATGTTTTGTCGCTCTGCATGATTATGGCCATTATTGCTCTCTTAGTTTTTCGCTCCCAGTCTTTTGCTAGCCTCCACAACAAAGTATGAGTTCCACTCATGCATCCTACTACCTAAACCAAGTTATTCCAAAGAGTCCACCATACCTACCTACTAGCTTATGCTATTCCAAGTACATTCATGCTTTTGTTTACCTTCCACTTGTTATGAGAAAACTAGTGATTAAAGCTCTCATGAACTTGATGTCACACTTTACTTTTCTTGCCCTTAATAAACTTGAACCATTGTGCCTTCTATGTTGTATATGCTTTCACTTATTTGTCGGGAATTAGCAGAACCATGCTTTCATGGGGAACGCTTTCAACATTGCACTTGGTACTTGTACCTAGTTGATATCATGCTCTTTTGTATATGGATGTCGTCGGTGCGAAATGAAAGGGGAGCTTGTAAGTCCATGGAGTTATGTATATGTGTTAGAGAAACGCCTGGGCCGCTGGCCTATCCATGCTGACATGGTGGAAACCTGCAGCGTAACCATAATGAGCTGTATATGAAGCATTCTTCTTATAAAAAAAGAGTCCTATATTGAGAAAAAAGAGAGAAAAAAGAGATACTATGAAAAGAGGAAAGAGAGAAAAAAGCACCATATGCCCATGGTAAATAAGAAGAATGCTGAGATGCTCGTTCTCTGCTTGCCTTGTTATTTTGATATGGGGATTCTTCCTTATCATCGGGCAAGGGGTACCCCATTGGCGGTTCTCAATGATACACATGTACTTACAATGACAAGAACTTACCGGTGACTAAACTTGAGTAGCATGAGGAGCGGCCCTCGTATACAAGGGACATGAGATTTCTGACTTATACTTCGTCAAGCATGTACACCATAGTTTGTTCACTTTAACCTTAATCACTTCAAGATTCTTATGATAGGGGCAATGAGAGCTGAAAGCTATAAGTACCATAATTTTTGGAAGCTCTTTATGAGACTTGAATCCCTACTTCCTTTTACAAAAGGCCTTTCTTCCACCATGATATTGAGTCTCCACCTTCTAACTTTATGCACCTACTTTGAGAGCATAGTGGCCATTCTTAGTTCTATGTGCATTGTCCCAAGACTAGTTGATTGATGCACAACTTGTTATTGCTTGTTTAAAACTATTGTATCTAGTCACTCTTATGAACTTTGAAGGTGTCCTATGCATTTATATTTGCTACTCTATTGAGGGACAAGCTGAATACTAGTATGCTATGTTTTCTTTATGTGAAACAAACAAACGTCTTGCAAAGCATTGTTATTCATGAATATTTTGTTTGTGCCTTTTTATGTTGCATCATAGTTGCTTTGCTTATTGCTAGAACTTTGTCTTTCATGTTTTGATTGAAGTACTATGATCCCAACTTTGAATGTTTTGCAAATACTTTGATCAAGTCATTGATGGTGCATGTCACCTCAAAAATTATTCTTTCTTTTTATCACTTACCTACTCGAGGACGAGCAGGAGTTAAGCTTGGGGATGTTGATACATTGCAAATGTATCTATAATTTTTGATGTTCCATGCTTGGTTTTATCTACTTTCTTGTGTTTTGTTCCAACTTTGGAGTACTTTTCATATGATTTCTTGGAGTAACCTATTAACAAGATGCCACACTGCCAGTTGCCTGTTTTCTGCTGTTTTTGGTTCCAGGAAAGTCAAAAAATGAATATTATCGGAATTGGACGGGACAAAAGCCAAAGTTCATATTTTACCGGAAGACTCATGGAGCCAGAATATGAGACGGAGGAGGGCCAGGGCCTGGCCACACCCCCAGGCGCGGGTCACCCTAGGCCGCGCCAGGGCATGGTGTGGTGGCCCCTGGCACCCCCTCGGTTTCCCCTCTCACCTATAAGAGCCTCCTGATACCAAAACCCTAGATCGTCAAGCATCCAGCCACGAAAAGTTCCGCAGCGCCGCCGCCACCGAAGGGGAGATTCGGGGGACAGAAAGTCTCTGTTCCGGCACCCTGCCGAGACGAGGAAGTGCCCCCGTGCCATCTTCGTCGATCTCCACCACTATCTCCATCACCATTGCTGATTCCCATGATGAGGAGGGAGTAGTTCTCTATCGAGGCTAAGGGTTCTACCGGTAGCTATGTGTTCATATCTCTCTCTATGCATGATCATATTGTGATCATGAGCTTGTAATCTATAGATCTACCTTGCTACTCAAGTGCTTTAATAGATCTCTGCTCTCCCCATGTGTGTGAAAGTGACAGCGTGCTCACCATGGTGGCACTTAGGCTAGAGATTACAAATACTTGTTATGAGTTATATTTGGAGTTGGATGTCTTTATGAAATTGTGGTGTTTGTTGGACTCATATAGTGCTCAAGGTGACAGTGTGTGGTTTTCTAGATGGGAAAGACTTACTTTGAGGTGTGCTGTTATAGCCCTACCATCGACTAGAGTGTCCAACCAGAGAGTAGTTAAGAGTAGTATCATAAAGAGAAGATATTTATATGAGAGAGTGTTCACTAGTGAAAGTATGATCCCTAGGCCTTGTTTCTAAGCATTGATACACCGTTTGCAATTAGATCTGTTACATGTTTGCTTGCTTCCATCTTTATTTCAGTTTGCCTTTAGTCTTTTCCACGCCATCAAGTTATTTTCTAGCACCGTTACCACTTATAATTATCCATACCACTTGTATTTCACTATCTCTTCGCCGAACTAGTGCACCTATACACCTGACAAGTGTATTGGGTGTGTTGGGGACACAAGAGACTTCTTGTATTTTCATTGCAGGGTTGCTTGAGAGGGAATACCTTTGACCACTTCCTCCCTGAGTTCGATAAACCTTGGGTAATCCACTTAAGGGAAAACTTGCTGCTGTTCTACAAACCTCTGCACTTGGAGGCCCAACAACTGTCTACAAGAATAGAAGTGCGTAGACATCAAAGTTCCATAGACCTTGGCCTTACACACAAAGGAATGATACAGATCATACCACGATGCAAATGATAGAGATCAAATGCATGGACCATATCATCTCACTTCACACATTAGATGTTAGCATCTTATATTGCTAGTTTGGCGCTTTTGGTAGCATTATAAGATGATCCCTCATTTAGATATCAAGATAAAATGTGTTCTTCCTTAAGTATGCACCGTTTTGTGGATCGTGTTTTGAGGCATCACGTGATGATCGGGTGTTTTCGACTCTACGCTTTCATACCACGGGTGTAAGACAGTTTTACACACGCAAATACTAAGGTTCTTACTTGGCAAGCCTAGCATGTACAGACATGGCCTCAGAACACGGACCGAAAGGTTAAGCATGAGTCATATAGTTGATATGATGCCCATATAGATGCTCGCCTTTGAAGCTACACCGACTCACGTGATGATCGGACTTGGTGTAGTGGATTTGGTTCATGTAATCACCAAAAGGACACGAGGGATGTCGTTTTTGAGTGGGAGTTCATTAGTAATTTGGATTAGTTGAACTCAATCTATCATAAACTTAGTCTAAGTATACTTTACAAATTGTGTTGTAGATGGAACCACCTGCTTTTAATTTCAATGTGTTCATGGAGAAAGAGAAGCTTGCTACGAATGGTAGAAACTTCACCAACTGGGCTATGAATTTGAGGATTCTCCTCACTGCTGCACAAAAGAAATATGTGCTAGACATTGATAAGAAGGGGTATGGATATTAAAAGAAGTTTAATATGGACGGAAGTAAGAAGGGGTTCTTACCTATGTTGCAAGGCAAGACATTGAGTAAGACTCAAAGTCCGGCTACAGCGGAAGAAAGACAGATAATGGATAAGATCCCCTATGCCTCAGCCATAGGCTCTATAATGTACGCCATGCTATGTACAAGACTGGATGTGGCACATGCTATTAGTTTGACTAGTAGGTACCAATCTGATCTAGGTTCGGAACACTGGATAACGGTCAAGAATACCCTTAAGTACATGAGAAGAACTAGGGATATGCTTCTTGTATACGGAGGTGAAGAAGAGCTAGTCGCTAAGTGTTATGTCGATGCTAGCTTTCACACTGATCCGGATGACTCTAAGTCTCAATCCGGATATGTATTTCTCTTGAACGGAGCAGCAGTTAGTTGGAGGAGTTCCAAACAACTTGTGGTGGCTAGATCAACAACGGAGGCGAAATATGTTGCTGCTTCAGAAGTGGCACAGGAAGCGGTTTGGATGAAGGAGTTCATAACGGAACTAGGTGTGGTTCCTAGTGCGTTGGACCCAATGGTCATCTATTGTGACAATAATGGAGCCATAGCCAACGCCAAGGAACCAAGGTCTCACAAGAATTCCAAGCATATTAAGCGCCGGTTCCACTCCATCCGCGAGCATGTCAAGGATGGAGATATAAAGATTTGTAAAGTGCACACGGACCTGAATGTAGTAGATCCGTTGACTAAAGTTCTCCCTAGGGCAAAACATGATCAACACCAGAACTCTATGGATGTTAGATTTATCACTATGTAAACTAGTGAAGAAAATATGCCTTGAGTGGCAATAATAAAGTTGTTATTATGTATTCCTTGTATATGATAGATGTTTATTTTGCATGTTATAATTGTATTGATAGGAAACGTCAATACATGTGTGTTCAATAAACAAAAAGGGTTCCTAGTTATGCCTCTCTTATAGACTAGCTTTTTGATTAACAAGATGATCAAGGTTTCCTGATCATGGACATTGGATGTTGTTAATAACAAGGTCACAACATTTGTGAAATAATGTGATGAACATTCATTCGAAGTATAGCATTACAATCAAGTCATTATGTTTATATTGCTATAACATCATACGAAGTAGTCTTAGTCCTTAGACCTTGAGATCATGTTAATTGCTAACACCGGAAGAGTATCTTGATAACATCAAACGTCACACCGTAACAGGGTGACTATAAAGGTGGGTTCAGTGCTATGAAGGTGTTATGTTGAGGCTCATGGATCAAGAGTGGAATTTGTCAATCCCGATGACGGGTAGATATACTTTGGGCCCTATCGGTGATATCACATTAAGATAGCTTGCAAGCAAGTGATGTGATCACTAGAATGTTATATCACGCGAACGAGAAAAGAGTGCATGTCGGTAACGAGATCAAACTAGGTATTTGGATACCGATGATCGAATCTCGGACATGTATTATATCATGAGACAAAGGGATTAAATTGCTAGCTATAAAGGTTCTCACGATCACTGAAGTCATCGTTGAATGTGCAGGAGTCAGTATGGATCTCCAGGTCCCGCTTCTGATTATTGATCTGAGAGGAGTCTCAATCATGTCTGCATTATTCGCGAACCGTAGGGTGACACACTTAAGGGTTTCCGGACACCATTTAGGAGCACATATGTTCCAGACAAAAGGTTTGCAAAGCGCAGAAAATGTTTCGATAGAAACAGGAATTGTTTCGATAGAAACCGGAATTATTTCGGGTGAAATTGCAGAAAGTGGTTCTGCATGTGATATTGAAATGTTGCAAGGGTTTTATGTGAATGTTTGTTAATTAAAGTAATTAACAAAATTCTGAATAAAATAAATAAAAGAGTTTTATTAAATTGAGAGTTGCATTCAATTTGGTGGAAGTTAAATACATGTGAGTGGGATTTTGGGTGGAGGCCATGTTTATGTGAGTGGAGGTTCACCACATGAATGAAGGAGGGGAGGAGCCCCCCCCTCATTCGCCGGCTATGGGAGGGGAGGGATCTCCCTTCCTCCTATATAAAGCCCCATCTCCCCTCTCACAAACTATACCTCCTCGTGAAGGATCTCTCTCCCCCTCTAGATATTCCCCCATGGTATCGGATTAGCGAGATACATGTTCCCAGTGGCCTTGCGTCTGGAAGGAGTTGTTGCTTCCGCTGATTCGCTGGAGCGAGGAGGTCGAGGTTGTCCGGTGGCTTGGACGTATGTGCGAGGACGGATGCGCTGCTGATTTGTGGCGCTCAGACTTCCACACGATCTTGAGATCGGCAAGCGTACGACTACATCAACCACGAGTTCCTAATCATTAACAAAACTCGTTATCTTCGAGGGTAAGTTCTGTATGGATGTGTGTCCACCCGTTTCTCTGTATCTAGTAGATAGATCTTGGCGTATAGTTCTCATCGTAGGAAATTTTTTGTTTTCTATGCTGCGGACCCAACAACGTTCACCTGCGCCACCAAGCCGGTGAGATGGATGGCCTCCTGGTAGTCGTCCCACATGGTCTCCTCCTCCCTTGCGCTGGCCGCGATGGCCCAGCTCGAGGATGGCATCCTCGTCGTAGCCCCGCGCCAGGACCTCCTGGTACTCCGGGGCAGGTGCGCGGCGGCGGATGCGGAGGGCGACCCCTCCGCCTCCTCCTTCACGACGATGTCCATGTCCTCGTCGTTGTTGTCGTCGCCGCCGCCGAGGTCGGCCTCGGAGTGGTTGATGGCGTCGTCGGAGGCGGACTCGATGGCGGGTAGGTCGCGAGGGATCCATGGGTTGAACTCGCCATGGTAGGTGCTGAGGCGGCGCGCCGTGTGTTCCCACTCTAGGAACTTCTTCCAGAAGGCCTTGTTGTGGTAAGCGACATCGTAGCGGTAGGCTGGCGGGAGTTGGCGGATGTGGTGGGCCATCTCCGCCTCCAGCGCCTTGCGTCCTTAGGGGTGGGCGGCACCTACTCCTGGTTGAGGTGCCAGCCCGTGGGGAGAGAGACATCGTGGTGGGCGATGCCTCTCTCCTGCCCCCACCGCCGCTCGCACTCCGTAATGCAGAAGTACCAGCGGAATGCCCGGGAACTCAGGTGACGCACTGTCCCGTTGTCATTGATGGCGAAGACTGCCGTGGTTGCATCTGACTCGGTGCCGCCGTTCAGTCTGTCGCCTGCCGTGGCCTTTGCATCTGAATCGGTGCCACAATTGCGTCTGAATTGGCGCCACTATTGCGTCTATCGCTGACGGGTGGGCCACTAGCACGCGCGGAGGACATGCCTGCGAGCCGCGCGTGTCCGGGCCGACCCAGTGGTCACGCAAATTATATGCACGGATTGGTCGAGCAGGACGCGTCGGGACGGCTAGGTCGTGCCCTTCCGCCGCCGCGCACGTCGCGCGCGGCCGCGAGGACAAGTTCGGACACGCCCGGGCTGGTTGGGTCGACCCGGTGGAGATGCCCTGAGGGAGAGAGGGGGGCGTGCACGTGCGTGGCTGGGCTGGGTTGTGGATGGGGGTGGTAGGTGGGAGTCGGCCGGTTGAGCTTATTCGTTGGATATAGCGTCTGCGTGCTGGCTATAGAGGGCACTCGGGGTAGTTTCACATGGAGGGGCACGGGGTGGTCATGGTTAGCGCTGGCGTGCGGGGCAAAGGGGTGCGCCAGGGGTATATGCGTTAGTGCCAACGCATGGGAGGTGTGTGCGCCAGGGGTAGCTGCGAGTAGGGGTGAAAACGGAGCGGATACGGTCGAAATATTTGTATCCACTAGTAAGATGCCCGTGCGTTGCTACGGGTAAACATAACTGAAGTTCATCTCTTAGTTAGTACAATGGACTGTGCAATAAATTTCTAGATGACTGGTAGGTTTAGTACCCGGTGATCACAAAAGAGGCAGAAACCACTCCTTAGATATATATACCTCCTGATGGAGACGTTGATACCATACTCCGATCATGTGTCTGCTATAGTTGATGCAGTTTATGATTTAATTTCAGAAAATTATTCGGATTCTTCCTATTTTGTCGCAAGGTTCTTTCCAGGCTCCATGGGGTTGCAAGAGAATTGGATAGTTATCACACTATTTGCAAGACAATGGATCGTGTTGGTAATGCTGATTTATTGTTCCATCCAGAATTTCTCTACACAGTTACCTTAGGCCTCATTCGGTTAGTCCTAAGCATGCATGGCTCAGTCTAGATTGTGGCCTGATCCAGGGTGTTCCAGCCCGGCGCAATAAATTTTCAGTTTGACATGTTCTTTTAGCCCATGGCAGGATTACAGTCCAACACATTCCGCTGATTTTCCTCTATCTAGGCCTGGAAAAAATTCTCCCCACTTGAGGTGTGGAATTTTTTCCACGAGACAAGCAACGCGAAGGGAGCCTACAGCTGCGACCGAACCAAAAAATTGATTCATGAATTATGGTATTTAATCACAGATGGGATTGGGTGGAGCAAGGGATCAACCAAATCCAAGTGGGGATCAATTCCATGTGTGGATTCCTTCACTGATAACCGAACGAGCCCTTAGTAATTTTTCACATCAAAAAATCTCTTTGAAGGTTGGTGTGCCTATAATATTGAATCAATCGATGGACTGGGTTATGCAATGGAATATCTCGCATGGTTACAAGGTTCGGCAAATGGGTTTTAAGATCAGAAATTATGACAGGAAATAAGTGTATGGATATAAAGATTGGTGTTGACTATCACCAAGGTGGACTTTTTGGTTACAACATCGTCAATGTCCAGTTCATCTTTATTATTCCGGAAATGCTACATCTACGGAGAGTTACAGACGTTTTACGCGATGACTAGGACGGAATCCGATGTGGGCATGGCTGCTCAACGAAGGAAAAAATCACCACGTCCCGCTAACAGTACCGATAATTATGCAACCAAAACTGGAACCGCAGGTTTTTCCATGTGTTCATATTGACTGGAACCGCAAGTTTTTCCGTGTGTTCATATTGACGAGGGCTCTAGGTCAAACTGATTCCATCGCGTCGTCGTGAACGGCAAGGCTGCGCGACGATGGCTTATCATCTTCGTCAGCATAAAGCTATACCTCGCCGCCGTGCTTCTAGCCGACCGGCTCGCCGTCGACTATCCCACGCGCAAGTAACCTGGCTCTCGAAGGCTGAGATGTTAGAGTCCATAGAGGTTTGCCCTCGTTTAGACAAACCCAATTAACCTCTTCTTGACTTTTGCTACAGCTTGCGCCGCTGCTGACACAAACGCGGTCGCCAGGGAATTTCGTTGCCAGGAGATTGGGATTGGGGATTTTACACTGTGTGATCGTTTCTTTTTTTCTTTTCTCTCTCACCGAGTTGTTTCTATTCTACGCTGGTCCCATGTTTCGAGACCCGTCAGCACGTAGAGTTTCCGTAATGCTTCACGTCCGTAGGTGTAGCATTACTCTTATTATTCCATGACAATTAGTAAAATTCAGGGTCAGATGTTGGACAAATGTAGGTGCTTATTTACCAATACCTGTATTTTCTCATGGACATCTTCTGAAGACTCGCATCGGATAAAAAAAGCCTGCAATAGACGAAAATGATGTGCCAACTACTGGTGCAGGACTGGTGCATCTATAAGAGTATGCACTTGAGATATTATCATGGTTGCAGGTACATTTACAAACTTAGACATAGATTCAGAAATTTAAACGATCCCTCTTTTCTTTATTTAAAGTGTACATTTCGTTTGGAATAAGCCGGGTTAGCTTAGATCTCTCTGTCGCTGCACATTTTGAGCGAACCAGACATTGTATTCTGTACTTCATCTATTTCTTCCGATCATTTATTCTATCTGCCACATCTAGTCCCATGGCATAGATAAAAACACTGATTAGGGTTTCGTGGTAGGCAACGTGTCTCCACCTCTTCTATTTATATACTTGGCAGATGTACAAATAAGTGCGTATACGTTTACATAATACAACACGTATACGACACGGTGACCGATTCTTAACACTCCCCCTCAATCTAAACCACTATTACTTACAAGATTTAGATTGGTTCTAAAACGGTCTAACATCTGCCGTGTAGCTGGCTTGGTGAAGACATCAGCCAACTGATCACTAGAAGAGATAAACCTCACCTCCAAAGCGCCATCAGCAACTTGCTCTCGCACAAAATGAAAATCAATCTCGATATGCTTGGTTCGAGCGTGAAAGACAGGATTCGCTGTGAGGTAAGTTGCCTCTAGATTATCACACCACAACACTGGAGTCTGCTGTTGGGAAACACCTAGTTCTGTAAGCAAAGAACTGACCCACATAGCTTCAGCTGCTCCATTTGCAAGTGCCTTGTATTCCGCCTCGGTGCTGGACCTGGAAACCGTGGGCTGCTTCTTTGAACTCCATGAAACAATATTCGGACCCACGAAAACTGCAAAACCACTCGTAGAGCGTCTATCATCAACACATCCAGCCCAATCGGCATCAGTGAATATGCTAATATTCTGCTGTGATGACTTGCGAATGCGTAGACCAGTATCCAATGTCCCTTTCACATAACGCAGAATACGTTTGACAGCCTCCCAATGAACTTCAGTTGGTTGAGAGAGGAATTGGCAGACCTTATTCACCGCAAAGGAAATATCCGGGCGAGTGAGAGTTAAGTACTGCAGGCTACCAACAACACTGCGATATCGGAAACAATCTTCTGTTCCGAGCAGGGCACCTGTATCTCGAGCAAGCAGCTCGGTTGTGACCATAGGAGTGGAAGTGGGGTTACAATTCTCCATGTTTACCCGATGCAACAAATCAAGCGCATATTTGCGCTGCATAAGTGTCATGCCCCCTGAATTGTACGACGCTTCCAATCCAAGAAAGTATTCCAGAGTGCCCAAATCCTTGTTAGGAAAAGTATCCGAGAGGGAACGGACCAGACCTTCAACTGCCACAGAGGTAGATCCAACAATAACAATATCATCCACGTAGACCATCATGAATACTTGGACACCAGCCTGATTGAAGATAAACAAAGACGTATCGGCTTTTGAGGGAACAAAACCAAGCTGAAGCAACCGAGCACTCAAGCGAGCATACCAAGCGTGAGGAGATTGCTTAAGACCATAGATAGCACGCTGCAATTTGCATACGTGTGTCGGATACCGAGCATCCTCAAAACCAGGGGGCTGCTGCATATAGACATCCTCAGACAGGAAACCATGAAGGAAAGCATTACTCACATCAATTTGACGAAGAGTCCATCCTCGAGAGTGCAAGAGAGAGAACCAAGCGAATAGTTGCAGGCTTCACCACTGGGCTGAACGTATCACCATAGTCAATGCCATGTTGCTCCGTAAATCCGCAGGCAACAAGACGTGCCTTGTGCTTCTCAACGGAACCATCAGGACGATGCTTAGTCTTGAAGATCCATTTGCTGCCAACAATATTTGTGCCAGGAGGACGAGGAACCAGCGTCCATGTTTGTGTCTGAGATAGAGCATAAAATTCCTCTAACATCACTGCACGCCACTCCGGCTCCTGAAGAGCATCCCGATGAGATACCGGGGCTGCAAAGAGAGCACGCCTGCACGAATCATACTGTACTATGCCATCGGTGTAGGTCTTCTCGTGATGAGTATTGCCACGGAGACGCGTCACCATGCCATGGCCAGGAGCAGGTGCGGGCGACGGCGCGTCAGCTCCATGCTGGAGCGGAGACGCGGGGCTGAGTTATGTGACTCGGCGTGCGGCGATGATGATCGACTAGGAGGATCCAACCCATGCAGCGTCGAGGCAGCAGCTGGCTCGGGCGAGCTACGAGCAGCAGGCTCGGGCGACCCTGAGCGTGTGGCGCCCGCCTAAGGCACTTCTGTAGAGGGTCCCGGGGTAGGGGTATGGACATACACATCGATCACGCCAGGAACCTGCACATGCAAAGCATCATCTCGAGACAGTAGGTTAGTAGACAAATAGGAAAGGTCGTATTGCCGCACATGATCACTCGTAGCCGGTTCAGACTCAGGGAAAGTGATGGTGTGCCGAAGGGTAGGAATATCTACGGTAACACCGGGAGTGGTAAACGGGAAGACCGACTCATCAAAGACAACGTCTCGAGATATGTAAATACGACCGGTAGAACGATCGAGACACTTATAACCCTTATGCATGGGACTATAGCCTAAGAAAACACACATTTTCGAGCGAAACTCAAGCTTATGTGTGTTGTACTTGCGAAGACTAGGCCAGCACGCGCAACTAAAGATACGAAGAAACTCATAGTTCGGTTGAGTTTTGAGAAGACGGAAAATAGGAGAATCCTTGTTAAGAACCGGAGTAGGCATGCGATTAATCAGATAACATGCTGTCAAGAAAGCTTCGTCCCAAAAACGCAAAGGGAGAGACGAATGGGCAAGTAAAGCGAGACCGGTTTCGACTATGTGACGATGCTTGCATTCGGCGACGCCATTTTGCTGGGAAGTGTGCGGGCAAGACACATGATGAGAGACGCCGGTGCGCTGAAAATATTGATGGAGCTGATGGTATTCACCGCCCCAATCGGACTGAACGGCCTTGATTTTGGTATTGAGGAGAAGCTCAACATGAGCCTGAAAGGCATAAAACACATGTTCAACATCAGATTTGTGCTTAAGGAGATAAATCCAGCAAAAACGAGAGTAGTCATCAACGAAGCTAACATAGTACTTAAAACCACCAGAAGAGGCCACGGCAGGACCCCACACATCAGAATGAACAAGCTCAAGAGGCATAGTGGTAACACGCTGAGACAAATTATATGATAATTGATGACTTTTGGCACGCTGACATGCATCACAAATCGAAGAAGTATCAACTGGAGCACAGGATAAATCATGGTTCTTAACAATAGTTTGCACTATATTATTTGTAGGATGACCTAGACGCTGGTGCCACTGAGACGATGTAGTCTTAGCACCGGACAAAGCATGATGAGATGATGACGATGATGACGCGCGACTAAAGGGAATGGGGTAGAGACCGCCATAGCTTCTACCGTGAAGCAGAGTTCTCCGGGTGGCCTTGTCCTTAACACAGAAAAAATGACGATGAAACTCAACAAAGACATCATTATCAGAGACAAGACGATAGACTAAAAGGAGATGTTGATTAATGTGCGGGACATGGAGAATATTTTTCAGCTGCAAAGATGAACCGGCTAAAGAGGAATGACCAATGTGTGCAATAGACAAACCTGCCCCATTGGCCACTTGGACCTATTCCGTCCCACCATAACGCTCTTGCAGGTGAAGTCGCTGAAGATCGTTCGTCAGATGATCCGTAGCCCCGGTATCCATGATCCAGGACGGAGGAGCATGAGAACCCGTCGAGGCAGAGTTCCCAGAGCGTTGGTTGTTGGCACGTACGAAGTCGGGGGCTGAAGCGATTCTGACACTCCGACGCGACGTGCCCCCAGTACCCACATATTTGGCACTGAGGACGTTGACAGCGACGTCCGCGGTTGGCTCCGCCATTGCCATTGTTGTAGTTAGGGCGACCGTGGCCGCCACCACGTCCACCACCACCGGTGGGCTGGTCGTAGCCGCCCGAGTGCTGGCCATAGGGCTGACCGTAGCCACCCGAGTACTGGTTGTAGGGCTGGCCGTAACCTCCGCCAACAGGGTTCGGACGGCCTCCATTGCCGCCACCGTAGCCGGGCTGGTAGGCACCAACCGGGGGTGCTGCAGGGGCCGGCGGCGCGTGGCCACGAAGTACTGCCACCAAACCCGCCAGGACGAGAGGCAGCGTTCGCGGAGGAAGACCACTCCAGGGTCTTGGCCTGCTGTGCCTGAAGCGCCTCAAACGAGAGGACGTGAGAGTAAGAGTCTGCATACGAAACGGAGACGTTACCGACGGTGAGGGCGCCGGCGATGGAGTTGTAGGCGGGGTTGAGGCCGGTGATGATGTAATCGACGAGCTTGTCTTCGGTGATGGGGGCGCCAGCAGTGTCCATGGCGTCGGCAAAGCCCTTCATGACGTGCATATACGCGGCAGCCAACATGTCCCGCTTCCTCGTCATCTGCAGTTGATGACGGATGTGCCTCACGTTGGCACGGTTCTGAGCACCAAACATGGTGTGGACAGCCGACAACACCGCTACGGAGGTCTTGCAGCCGATGAGTTGCGTGGCGATGTTCTCCTCCATTGAAGAGAGCAGAACTCCGAGTACCTTCTGATCCAGTCCCCACCAAAGCGCATACTCGGGGTTGGGAACGATCGTGGCGGCATCACCGGTACCTTCGGTGATCGTCTTCGCCGGAGCGGGCACGGAGTTGTCGAGGAAGCCGTGCAGATGGGCGGCAACACCAGTCCTCGCCACAGCATGAAGTTGGCGCTGTTAAGGCGGACGGCGGGAGGAGTCACCACCACCGTCAAGGTGGAGGGTCCCGCCGAGGCGAGCGGAGAGATGATGGGCCGACGAGCTCCAGGCTCGTGGATGCCGAGGCCGCCGCGGTGGTCATCGCGTGGACGAAGGAGCTGCACGTGGGCGAGGGCGCGGTGATGCGATCGCGATCGCGAGAGGCGGCAGCGGCGGTGGACTCGGCTCTGATACCAAGATAAAAACACTGATTAGGGTTTCGTGGTAGGCAACGTGCCTCCACCTCTTCTATTTATATACTTGGCAGATGTACAAACAAGGGCGTATACGTTTACATAATACAACACGTATACGACACGGTGACCGATTCTTAACAGGCATAAAAAAGGTTTCAGCACAACAGAAGACACTAATTATAAACTTTTCTCCTTGCAGCAAACACCAAAATCTCACCTCCAACAACAGGTCAAGTTAACCTGAAAGAGAGAATCAAGTTAACCTGAAAGAGAGAAGGAAAGAAGTTTCCAAACTGATGAAGCGGACAGTCTGTATTGAGATATCTATTCTAAGGAGCACCTTCCATCAAAAATACCATGTGAAGTGTTATCCATCTACCTACAGTTGCAGCGAGTATGTACACCCTCTAAGAATCCCACCCCTATGGGAGCACCACGCGCTACCCCGACGCCTTTGCGTCCGTGTCTGGCTACCACACAGGTACTGTACGTCCGTGAGCCGGTTCACGACCATGAGGCGCTCAACGGCGGACGGTGTAACTACAAAGGAGTACAGATCACTGTAAATAGCAGCTTAGCTTATTTTGTAATGTATTTTGTAAGAACCCGTCTGATGCAGTTCACCATGAATATAAATCAGTACCACCAGCTGATATTATTTCATATGCTACAAAATTCACGAATTCTGGTTAACCAGGTTCTGCCCAGTCAGCTCTGCTTGAATTAATTATCCTATATTGCTGAGCAAATACCTCCCGTCCATTTTACCTCCCGTCCACTGATTGGCTGAGCAAATACACACGCGGCCAAGCTAAGATAGGTCACCTAGCTAGTACATTATTTTCCCTCTTGTTTTCAAGGCATGCATCATTGATATGTATCAAGTCTGTCAAAATGTAATGTTAATTATCATATCATATATGGAACGGAATAAGGAAGGGAAAACTAAGGAATTCAAGTAGTTGTACTCACTTCCATCTTCATCAATTTCCTCAAAGAACTTCAGGTTGCAAAGAAGACCGGGAAAAATAATAATGGAAGCTGACTATACTATTGTTCAACACTAAAACCACTCAAACAACAATGAATTTATTAGTACCTCAGAGAGTTGAACAGCAGTAGTTTCAAGAGCAAAGAATTCTCCTTTATCTAAAGGTACAGAAGGAAGGCCTTCTTCTTCGTCATCAACAACAGAAGAGTTTGAACTGCCTGGAGAGTTACTACAGGGAAAACGAACTATATTAAGCTAGGAGGCGAGTATTCACTAAGAAAATGATGGATTCAAATGAAATATTAGGCAAATCAGCTAGGTAAGAGGTTATGTTTGGGCATATGTATGCATGCAGACACATGCACTTCTGCTGTAAACATGGTCAGTAGTGGTAAATGACTTGTTTTATGGATACAGATGCATCATCTTATCGTGCCATTAGAATTAGATTCAGAGCCTTTCTCAGGATATCCAGTAATATGCATTTGAATAAGGAGTTAACAAGTTTAGAACTGCATGATAGATCTCTGAAAAATATATACAGTGGCCTGTTACGAAACTGAAATTGAAACTGCTATGATGTTGCTTTATTATTAGTGTTTTGCTAGCAGGCTTATGTATATAAATTGGAAATACATTTGACCATTAGTATACAGACCCCTGAGAGCTAAAACTGAACCATGAGATCGGATTCATGATTTTTTTTCTCGTAGAAGCCTGTAGCAAAATTACAACTCTGAATTTACAAACTGCAGTATGCACTACCAACTTGGATCTGTGTCCTATTACCCTGAACATAGCTGTCATGTTGCATACTGGTCTGAGTAAATCTGGGAGGCATGTAATGAACATTTTGTCCAACAAAGGGCTACACATTACGACCTGAACTTGATCTACACCTGGATGCTATATTTTCAAGAAAGCAACTGTCTATCAGTACCAAAATTACCCTACAGTGCCCGTTATGTTTAGACCAAGTGAACGATTGATCACTGCCAAATCCCGCTCCCTAGGCCCATTGTCCTGAAGAATTTTGCTGCAATGGTCTCGATATCAGCCCCAAGAAAATCTAGACTGCACCACAAGGGTGTTCCATCGGGAGACGCTGCCTAGAGAATCTATAACAAAGACTGTAAACAGCCCGAAACTATAAAATAACCACCCGTTTGCCATTTGCCTAAAAAACGGTCGCTCTAGTGATCCCCATAAAAGGTGTCGGCCCTTACTTATTTTTGAGGGGCGGTGAATTTTCGCCGACGGCTGGTACATACGAGGAGCGAGGGGCTGAACCAAGCGTGAAACCATATCCCATCGCGGGTGTTGGCAAGCTGACATTCCCGTTCCCCTCTCCTCCTCCTGCCCGTCGTCGTCCCCCACCACGGAGCCCATCCTTCTCTGCCCGATTTGCCGGCGCACTAAACCAGAACCGATAGATCCACCCTTCCCGGGGCCAGTTATTCAGTCGGGAGCATTGCCGCCTCGTGACTCAACCGAATCTCCCACCGCCGCTGCCATTGCCAAGGTATGAACTTGTTCGATCTGCCCCGCCATGGCTAACATTCAAGGATTTTGACGGCTGTATTTGCTTGATTCAGATGAGTTCATTATTGATGGAGAGCGAGCAGTTGTACTTCGAGAACTCCTCCTGTGCTGATGATTCGGGGCTCGACAAGCTGCTCCACGACGACAACACAGAGCATCTAGCCGTCATCCTCACCATCAAGGAGGTCGAGGATAGGAGGAGGATGTTGAGTCGGCGCCGCGGATCCGTGCCCGATCGGATTTGTCTCCCGCGCAACCACTGGCAATGCCGCTATTTGCTGATGCAAGACTACCTCATCGAGGTACCGACCTACCCCCCACATCTCTTCCGTAGGCAGTTCCGAATGAGGTGAGAGTTGTTTGTGAAAATCTTAGAGGCTTGCAAAGCCAACTTCACGTACTTTTAGCGCCGTAGAGACGGCATCGGGGTGTTTGGGTTTAGCGCGTACCAATAAAATCTTGGCAGCTATTCGTGTGCTTGTGTATGGCATGCCTGCAGATTATTGCGATGAGTATCTTCGCATTGGTGAAGATACCACCATTGAATCAGTTCGGAGGTTTGCAAAGCTTATAATCCGGCTATTCGGTGATGAGTATCTTCGAGCTCCAAACAATGAAGATACCAAAGATTAACGGATATGAGCCTTGAGAGGGGCTGGCCTGGCATGCTTGGTGGTATGGATTGTATGCACTAGAAGTGGAAGAATTACCCAAAAGCATGGCAAGGACAATATTGCAGAAAAAGCTGTGATCCAACAATTGTTCTTGAAGCCCTGGCATCTCAAGACCTGTGGATTTAGCATTTTTTTTGGATTGTCGAGATCACTCAATGACATCAATGTCTTACATCAATCCCATATATTTACAAGACTTACTCGTGGAGATGCATCGGCTTGCAATTACAAAGTCATGAACAATGACTACACCATGAGGTATTATCTAGCCGATGGACTATATCTAGATTGGGAAATTTTGATGAAAACCATTCATGAGCTTGAAACAAGGAAATAAGTTGTTTTTGCCAATGCTCAAGAGGCTACCATAAAGGATATTGAAAGAGACTTTGGTGTTTTGCAAGCTAGGTTTGCTTTTGTGCAAGGCCCTGCTCCTTTTTGGGACATTAAGTCCCTCAGGAACATCATGACATGTTGTGTCATTCTTCATAACATGATCATTGAGGACGAGAGAGATTTAGACTTGGAGTGCTTCTATGACAATGTTGGGAGCCGAGTGAGGCCAGAAAGGTACCCAGACCGTCTTCAAGCTTTTCTTGACTTGTACAACGAAATTGAACATGAGGGCACCCATAAACAACTCCAAAGAGATCTGATCGACCACCACTGGAAGCGGCATGGTCACCAATGATGTTTCATTTATTGTTTCATTTGTGTGTGTACCAAAACATTCATTTGATCAAACCATTTGTCTAATAATTTGGTTTGATTTGATGCAGATGATTTGTGTAATAATTTGTTAAACTATTTGCTATCATTTTTATGAATCAATTTGCATATGATTTATGTAATATGCTGAAATGTTTAAATCCTCGGTTTACCATTCTGAAACTGTGTCCAGCGCAGAATGATGCCCGTAACTCGACCCGTGAAAGGGATATTTACCTTTCACGGGTCGAGTTTGCGGGCATCATTCTGCGTCGGCTGTTTTGCATACTGTAAAATAGTTTTCCGTATACTGTATCCGCCTTTAAGGTCATGATTTTACAGTCTTTGTTAGAGATGCTCTTAGCTCATTACCGCCATCCCCACCATTGTTCCTAGCACCCACCGTAGCTAAGGGCCGCCGAGCCACCTGTAGTAAACCGAAGAAGACATAGGCCCAGATAGGACCAGATCCACCCGTAGAGCTAGAGGGGCCTCTCTTCCATGCTGGACGCTCTCATATACACCGCTCATGGAGGGGACTCCCCTCCCAAGAAGTGAAGTTCTTGTATTCCTCTGTTCCTTCTTTTTTCCATATATGCTTGTCCGAACACGCACTGTGATGGTCAAAATTTTCGTTACTACAACATATGTTTGTCAGAATAATTGTATTCACGCACGATACAAAAGATGTTCTCTCGAATCAGACTTTTGCCCCGCTATATTAATATAGTAATCACTACGATACAACCAAGATAGTCTCGAAACGAAGGAAAATGTTGGGCAGCAACAAACACACGTCCAAAGGAACAAATAAAAACAAAATAGAGACTAAGGATCCACTAAACGAAGGAGACCCGCAACCGCTACGCCATCCGGAGGAGTACCACCACACTCCTAACATTGAAACATCAAGTACCAAGCAACACCTTCGAGAAGGGAAGCGCGACGCTGCTGCCCGGACCAGAGACTGGTCCTATAGTTTCCCCCGGTAGGTAGGGAGAAGTGGATGACATGTAGTCACGACGCCCTACAGGATGGAATGGTGCCACCCTGGGAGAGCACCGCGTCAGTGTCGGGCGAGCCGACAAGGATTTCTCCTAAAAATCCAATCCAGAAGCCCTGGGCGATCCGACGTAAAGGAGCCCCATGAGGTCGAGGCCTCAACATCACCAAACTTGCCACCCGTGTGCATGCGCCACTCTGGTCACGAAGCCGCCATCGTGAGGCCTAGAAGGCAGAGGCGACAAGTAGTTTGAATCAGGGCCAGTAGGACTGTGGCCTAGCGGGAGGGAACAACCTCCACTGCCAAAGATGGTAGTCGATTGGACGTAGCGATAGGCACACTAGTCCCCGTTGGTCCGGCCGGGCCCAACAAGCCCGTAAAGCCCCCCGTGGGGGCACACCAGTCCCAACAGGGTCTAGCCAGGCCCAGATCAGGCCCGTAAATCCCACTGCCATGTTGCAACAAGCTGTTCACCATCACCACTACCACCTGATCGATCTACCTTGTCGCCGCCGGCAAGACGAGGAACGCATAGGGCAGGCCCGCCCACCCCCGACACAAATGGGTCCCTGCGGCCCCAGATCTAGGCCGTAGGGGGATGGTCGGTGCCGCCCCGTGATGAGTGCATATTTACATCATGTTTGATATTATTGTTTTGCATTATAGTGGTAGGATCTTGGTATTTTACGGTGTTCGCACACACATTTTATGTCTATTTTCACCAAGATCTGGATAGATGATGGATACAATGGACACAATTCTTGAAGCAGTTGTATTGGGGAGAAAAGGAGTCAAAAACAACATAAATCCCTTATTTGGCAAATATCAATAACACCAGAAGAAAATCCGAAGCGATCGAGGCATCCAGAAGGTTTAACAACCAACTATACGGTGGAAATTAATTTTCCGGTCGTATAGTTCTGGCCGTATAGTTGGCGCCACCACCGCCTCCTCAAATAGTTTCACCCCGTGCAACTAGATCGGAGAGACGACATACAGAACACCCAGAAATCGTCGAAAACCTCACCTCCGGAAGGAATCTAGAGAGGGAACTTGCCCAAGGGATCCATCTTCGCCCTACGCAGATCTAGGAGGCCAAGGCATCAATCTTCATATTCATCAACCACTACACCACCATCATCTCCATCCATCCCATCTTAACCCCGTCTAGATCTTGTTGTAATTTCCGTACTCGTTGTGAATTTATACAAGAACTATTCATTTACAATTATTTCCAATACCATTGCCATGATGTTGATTGCCTCCATGTCTGAGTAGATCATTAGTTCTTGGGGAGATGGAGAAACCCTAGCATATGATTGAGATAAGATAGAGATTATTATGTTATACATCATTATATGCATGTCTTAATTTTCTTCATCTTGATGTTGGGAGTTGTGCACCTTCTTAATATTTGCCTCTTATGGGGACAAGCTGAAGGGGATTACTTATTGGTAGACGGAGGGATGATAGCACTTACTGTGACTATAAATATGTTGTCATTCTTTACGTACTAACTTGGGGAAACAAGGAAAACTCATAAAGCCATATTCATGCCACAGGAGAAATCTCTTAATAGTGGGATAATACGATTGATGTCGTTTATCTGTCAGCTATGGTTATAAAGGATGATGTGAGTAGTGGTTGCTGCCTATTTGTCCATATATGGAGCTCCTCCCACACACATACATATCATGAGAATATTTGTTATAATAGTCTTGATTGCTTAGTTCAAATTGCTAGCGGTGTATCCACCACTCCCTGAGAATGCATTTTCCCTATTGCAGTTCCAAACTCTTTTACACACGCGATTCTTACTTTCTGCATTAAGTTTTACTTTACTTTAATTGCTTCATTCAATCAAAACACCAAAAGTAATTTTACTTTTCTTGCATCTCAAAATTATTCCTTGAGTACTTCGTTTAGTTTTAGTTAAAAGCATTTTAGTCTTTTGCCTACTGCTCCCTGTGGGATCAATAACTTTATTTCAAAGCTAGCTATAAACGATCTGTGCACTTGCAATCATCACCCCGCCACTGCTTGCCGCCTATGCCCCACGCTACCCTACACAGAGATTTCCGCACTGCTGTGCCATCGCCTCCTAGTAGGAGCTGGGCCGCTGCTGCCCTAGAGAGCACCGCCACCACGGCAATTGCTCCCTGGCCACCACCCCGAGCCACGGGGGAGGAGCACCGCCGCCGCCACCTCCACTCGGGAGGAGCCCGGTGGCCTCTGCCAGTGGCGGCGCCAGAGTAGAGAGCTAAGGGAGGGCTAGAGGCGGGTTGGTAGAGGGAGCGCCCCCGTCGCCCGTCGGGGGAAAGAGGGATGAGAGGATAAATCGAATTCCTGCAAAGCATCAAATATACAAAAGATGTACTCATAATTGACTATTGTCGTATAGTAGTTTTCTTGCCACATCGATAGGAAAAAGGTTCTCACAATCGAATAAGCGCGACAGGATACCACTACACTTACTTTTGTATCTCGGCCGTCCATCTTCACTTTCACTGATTTCTTCCATTTCTAAAAAGCTTCAATAAAATTTGGAAAACTACCTACATGTAGTCAAGGGCTCGCACTACATCTGAAAAAGTTTCAATCCCAAATTTCTTATATTTTTGATAAAGAAAGACAACCAACTGGTATGTAGTACCACCACCAGGAGAGGCGGCTAGGGGAGGAACGAAAACCCATCTAAGGTTCCACACCCCTCGCCGACTACATCGCCCATTCGCTACTCCTCCGGTAGCCCTAGGACCTTAGAGGTGTGGCAGACCACGACCTCTTGCCGGTAGGAGGTTTTTCGTTCTTTGTGTTGTCTGCATTTTAGTGTTTTCTTCGAGATGTTGAGTCGACAACTACATTCTGAAGTCAGAATAAAGTTCTCCCTGCTCTATCCTCACTCCGGTGGTGCATCTAGCTCTAACAGAGAGCGTGTGGAGTCATTTGTCTTGCTGATCTCCTAGGATTCTGTCCGTTTTCGTGTTCGTCAGTTTGTTTTTAGGTAAGTCCCTTTCGATCTACGGATGTCATCATTGGCGATGGTTTCTTCTCTAGTGTGCTGGTCCATTGTGGTGTTAGCACGATGACTTCCCGTCTGTCTAATATAACATGCTCTACTACGACAAGTTTGGCCAGCTCCGGTGATGGAGGGGTGAGGACGGCGACGCGCCTTTGTCTCGCGCTAGTGTTTGTAGTCGTCTCTAGGTGGTCCAATGACCTATTTGTATTTTTATTACTTTTGGGTCCTCTTTTAGTGTTTTTGATGATTATCAATATGTTGGTGGAATTTCGAAAAAAAATCTTACATTTTTGGCGTACCAAAAAATACAAATTTCACACTCCAGATCTGAAAAATTAAAATATATTTTTGGGAGCACATCGACACTGGGCGGGACCCATGCCCCGAGAGACCATAGCCGGCATGGGCTCATGGCGCCACATCGGCTTAGTGCGGGCCCCACCACCCGGCGAGTGCGGAGGCATGTCGTGACGGGAATACCTCTCACTGAACCACGTGGTCGTGCCTGCATACGCTGACAGCAGGCTCATGGAGTGCACGTGGTCCACCGTCCTGCGAAGCGGGGCCCGCCTCCCGCTAGAGCAAGGCTCCGTGGCGACGGCGTCATGTGTCCTTTCCGGCGTCCATCCCATGGCTGAAAAGAATCAGGACTACGTGGATAGCAGTTTGGGTAGAAACAATATTGCGCTATTATTTACTCCGATTAATTAAAATCGATCCCTTATTAAAAATTTCTCTATATATTCTCAAACTAAATCACCGGGTCCACCATAGTATATATGCATACCATAGTTATTGACTTCATAACCATCTGTACTATATTTGGAAAAATTGGTACTACCCGGATGAGCACTATGAGCATTTGGAGTTACAAGTTTATTGTTCTGATCAACAATTTGGATATTTTTCATAAAAGATGCTTTTCCAAAGCCTTCTTCAGCAAAATGTCCACTACCCATTTGTGGAGACTTTGTGGATGCTGTCGGACCTTGAACATATCCTCCCCATAATGCAAAATGACACTTGTCCTTCATGTATCGGAAGATTGAACTTGGCCAATATCCAATCAGTGTATTTTGTTCACCATAAGCCACCCACCAGTTTTTGGTCTTTGGATCCTAAAATAAATTAGGGTTGCACGATAAATGTTTGACCAATTTTTTAAGTAATGGAAAAATTAAATAGGCATGATGGGGTATCATTATACTCATAGTTGTATAAAACATAGTGAATATAAAGCGGGATACATATTTTCGACTCTTATCAGTATCTTCAAATATTTTTTATTGCTGAAATTCTATCAAGTTTACGCTATTTAGTGGTACATGCACTGATAATTCACTTAAAAAAGGCTTTTCCGTTGTGATGTTTGGACTAAAAGACAACTTGTGTACTTGATATAATGAAAAATAATTACAATTTACATCAAAATTTAACATAAGAATACCATAAATATTAGAACATCGATTTCGTATTGAGGCCCGTTGTAGATAGAAACTGGTTTGATTCTTCCTCCGAGGCCAACACTTCGGCTAACTTGAACAAAAGCAGGACAATCATGATCAAGGCAAGTCTTGGTTGGTAGTCCATCATCCTTTACCAAATGTATTAGATGTTAATAAAAAACTGTACGATTATGAATCATTTATTGCCGGTAAGAGAATGTGTATCCAAATAAATAGGTTATGGTTTACCCAGAAAACATGAAATCTAGCAAGGTTGTCACCACTATAGCTTGGAGATACCCAGGAACCAGCACCAATCCCATCTCGACGGCCTGGTTCTGGCCCCTCGTTCATTTGTATGCATGATACACTGGTATCCTTACTATTCATTTTCATCCTTGGTTCATAAACATTTATTCTAGCCCGTGTTCCATATAGCTCATCACGATATTGGATTCCTGAAGCCTACAAGCCAAAATAATTGTTTCCTTTTCAGTGAAAAGATCAACTAAAAATATTGACACTAATATAAAAAATTGGCAACATAACATGAACAATATTTCATGAATATCTGTTCATCTGGTATTCTACAGTCAATATATAGACCAAACTGTTGGAAAAAAAATGTGAGCAGAACTTGGTAGAAAATTGTATTTTCTTTCCACATTATTGGCAACAATTAACAATGTGAAAGTGTAAACAGAGGTCTAAGATTCCCGTTTTCAAAATCCATGGTTCCATATACTTATCTGATCTTGGACTAATTATTTCATCTCAATGATGAATTTGCATGGGATACTATCCTACAAAGTAAGTTGGGAGCCAACTATGTTCTACAACTGTTGTGCGTTCAATAGATCCACATGAACGTTTACTAGTATATTTTCATAATGTACCTAAATTATTAGATCACCCCAAAACTTTATGGAAAAACATACTTACCTCTTCTTGTAAGTCCTTGCCAATCACCGCATCAATAGTTTTTTCTGCTATGTTGTCCCTTCTATTAGTACGCAATATTGGAATTGTTCCCGTCGGGCAGTCGATGATAGGCAATTGTGCTTGTGGCATGGCATGCATCGATGCAGATTCTATATATGTACTCAGTGGGAGAGAACTTGGTTCCATCTATTTAACATAAAAACATGGTCATCATATAATTAGATATATATTTATTTCTAATGCATAATCGGTTATATGTAAAGAATTGGTGAATTTTACATGTACTTTCTTTCAAAAAACTATTTCAAGGTTCGCTTCTCATCTAGTTTAAAATCAGTGTCTAAATAGCATCCTAAGAAGAATTCATAATATATGTGGATTGCGAAGGCTAATCTGTGAAATATAATTAAGTATGAAACTATTTAAAAAAGCTACCATGGTTCTATATGACTTGCCAATTACCTATTCTTAAAGTATGTTAGAGGACTAGTCCTTGATTGGTGATTTAAACATAAATATTGACATTGATCTTAGCCACAACATGAAACTAATAATATCTTCGTGATAATAACTTACCTGAATTTTGTGGTCTTTTAGTAATGGATGGTTAAAGGCTGGTTGTAAATACACACCAATGCAATCGTATACATCTCCACCTTCAACCTGAATTCATGTTTCCTTAGATTAATAATTACAAGAAATTAGGATAGATAATAAAAAGTAAGACCAATACATGAACATACCAGAATTGTCTTATTAACTTGATGATTCACGAGTGCCCTGCTAGTATTTCCCCCTTGTTTTATACATCTAACTTCTTTTCCTATGATTGTTAGAATAAGAAATGACAAGATAATGGTCATTCTAATCGGTAACTTCTCTTTCATGGTGGAAATATGGAAGTATCAATCTATAGTGTGTATGCCTCGATATTTATAAGGTTACGAGCCTATCCTGGATTGAATACTAGTCATTAAAGAGATATATAAATTGCATTGATGTGTGGACGATCTTAAAATATGGTATTTATTTGTATAAGATATGGTATTTATTGCAAAATATATGGTATTTAGTGTAGTATAAGATATGGTGACTATACAATTTATTGACTCCCTTTTATGAAAAATATTTTGATGTACTAATACGGAAAAAGATTTCGACTCACTAATACATGGGACGACCCTTTAATACGGAAAAATATTTTGACTCGCTAAAACCCCTATAATATTGTATCTATATCTATATAGTACTTATCTCTATCTCTATCTCTATCTCTATCTCTACTATCTAAAAAGGACGAATTTCCTCTGTTTCCTCCAATTAGGCAGGAACAATGGATCTCGGTCTTCAAATCTATTAGATCTAACGCTCCCGAACTTCCCAATGACATTGCGCGATGTGCGACATCTCCATCTTCTTCCTACCTCCCACGCCGCCAGCACCATCCCCCTCCACCCCGCGGACTCTAACATCCTTTCCCCCGTTCTCTCTCTCAAGTCACGCATCATTGGTTGTCGACATGGAGCACGGGCCTGGCGGCATCATGGATGCCCTCGCCTGACTTCACGCCCTCGACGCTGCCTGCATATCCACCGTCCTCCGTCTCCCGAAGGACGGTCCATTCTCAATCTCATCAAGCCGCCCCTCCCCTGCTTCCCCACTGTCGGGTGCATGGACTCGAGCTCAGCATGCCTACATCGTGGCCTCGCAGGCAACCTAGCGCTAGGCGCTCACGGAGGCGGAGGTAGAGGTGCAGGCCTCGATTCCATCGGATCCACCGTGGAGGTTCTGTTTTCTGCCATTAGGTTGGTCCTTTTGTCCAACTTTCATCGCACACGGCACACTCGTGTTGGCGCACACAAAAGATCAGATCGGAAACGCTTCCCACTTCCACGCACGGCCGCTTCCGCCTTTTACGCCCGTCGCCGACCTCCGCTGCTCCACCTCACGCGCTAGCGCCTCCTTTCTCCTCAAGCGCGACCGTTGATGCAACGAGATAGCCCCACCTAGCCCCTTACCACCGAGATCTGCCTCCAACTTGGGCTCCTACGCCGCCTCCCGGCGAGCTCGTGGTCTCCGGTGGAGATCCCACTGCCTAGGCTTAGGCCGCATCAAAATATCCATCTCCCTCCTCTGAACTTCTTCACATCCCCGCCAGATCACCTTCCGTATGAAGCACCACATGAGGGAACATCATGGTCCAGCGCCATTACGGACAGTGGTGTCGGGGACGTCGGCAGCACAGCGCTATTGCTAAATTGATTCTCTCAACCGTGTTTGTATCTCATTTAACGATCTGCGATGTATGAGCTTCGGCAACCAATTGGTTTTCTGCTACATCACATTTTCTTGGCTGAGGACTGAAGGTAAGTACGAGTACATCTTCTCCCTACAACACGTGTGGCCTGTCTTGATGTTTAAACCTATATATATACTATTCCATTTATTCAGCTGCAAGACTTGATTACTATGGTCCAACTGGAGCTAAATTTTGCTTTGCTTGCTTTCAAAATCACAGCTTTGTGGCCAGCTCGATTGTTTCACCTTCTCTTAGCATGTGGAAAAGCCAGTGGTGTTGAAAGTTGAAATTCGCGACAGAATTTGACACCAATTCTTTTATTATCAAAGGTTATCTTTTCCATGGCTTTTATTATCAAAGATGTAGCAGAGAAGCACTTTCTAGAAAATTGGGTGCTTGAAATTTTAAAGGTATCATAAAGCATCCAAAATCCCTACGGCAGCATTTTTTCTGTACTTGACACATATTCATAATTATGTGCAATATTGTATTCAGAAAATTATGCGCAAGATATTGGATTTTTTATTCTCTTTCTGATAGCACTCTGCTTGCAAGGAGAATGACTCTCTCTAAAATTGTTACTACTTAGCTAGACATGCTACTTGAAAATCCTAATTCACAGGCTACCATTTTGTAATGTGTATATCTGAAACCACAAACATCGACCAAATGTTTCAAGTTTCTTTCATCCCGATACAAATACTAGAGCTTTACTGAGTCCTCTTTGCTAATACAATTATCTTGTCCACTCTATAATTTCTATTACGATATTAGGGGTACCAATTTGTAATGTGTGTAGATGAAACCACAAACAACAACCAAACTGATTCATGCCATGATTCAACTTCAGTTAGAAATACATGTTGAGGTATCATATCAACGAGTTCATGCCAAAATTCAACTTCAGTTTGAAAATGTCAGATGTGCAAAGCAGCAATGATATATTCCAACTCTTTCAGCCCCATGTCTCCATTGTGTTGTCCGGTTTTATCCCTTGAAATGAGTTTCATCGATATACGGCCACTCTCTTTGTAACAATGTGTTCACACGGTTTCAGTACAACATATTGAAGAGCTGAATAGTGTCATGTGTATGTCCGTCACTTTGTCCAGTGTGTATGAGACTCACTCTTGGAACTTACAGGTCCTAGCCATGCAGTACTACTGAGGGGCTCGTTCTTTAATTTTGAGATCGATCTCAAAGTGAAGGGCAATGGAAAGAAAGGTATTTTTCTGTTATACGTCTACATAGTATTCTATTTTCACTGCATTCAGAAAAAATGCATATCATGGTATTTCTTATACCAATGCGGCATGTACCTTCCTGAAATTGAACTATTATTAGTTCAGTGTCATACGGAATCAAGCTTGACTATGAAGGGGAGATGTAGTCCATATCCTGACGAGGAAGAAAAGGGGAGGGGAATGCTTGAGAGAAGAAGGAAGAGGAGCGGGTATGGGCTTGGCTAGCACGTAAAGGGGGTAGAGCCGTGGGACCAGCGAGCATCCTGTGACACCCAGTGACGAGGGTTTAACTCATCAATGTCCATTGTTATGGACTTGGGTTTTGGAGAAGGAGGGAGTGCTGGAGACATCTATCGGCTAGCAAACAAGCACACAGGGGACAAAGGATTTACCCAGGTTCAGGCCTCGTAGAGGTCCCTACTCCTGCATGTCTGCTCGTGGAATTATCGAGAGAGTCGAAAGTTACAATGGTGCACAGATGCAATCTGGCGAGAGTTGTGAAAACTAGGGTTGTGTCTGTCTCCTCCTCGCCGCCCCCTCCTAGACTTTATATAGATAGGCTAGGTCTCGGGTAGTAGGTCCAGTCGGTTACAAGTAAGGGTTCTTCCCTTCAAACTTTCTATCTTTAGTTTCTTCTTGTCTCTCAAGCAATCGAGAGTCCGCAGGTTAGTCGAGTCCTTTCGTCTGGGCCTTGGCGACACCGTGGGCCCGTACGTATTTAGACCGTATATACCAAGCTTGAGTACATGTAAGGTATACCCATGTCAGTAGCCCCCGAGTATCCAGTGGAATCGCAGATTCGACAGGGTACTTTTTGAAGTTTCGAGTGCCTGAATGAGTACATTTCGACTGCTTTTATTTGTGTCATAGGGATTGTTGATATACGTGCCTACTATATCCGAAGTATCGGTACCAGTTAACCACCTTAGGGTGAAACAACGCAATCTACTCGAATTTGAGTCCTCGGACTCAAATCCGGAAAAGTGCTGGCGTAATTCGACTCAAGCCGCGGAGGTCTTACAGGAGTCAAATTCCAGTTATATGAGTGTGAGCACTTGACGCGTCCGTCAAGGCATGTTCATCGTGCCTGTAGGCACGGATATGTTTCTGGTAGTGCGCAGTTAAATGCGTTGCCAGGCCTTTATTCAGGTCTTACCTTCATGCTGTAAGCGCGGCATCCGAATTTTATCATCGCGGAGACGATTCGGGCAACCCAGGAGACATAATCTCTTTGTAGGGAAAATTATGAGGCGGTGTCGCCATGATCTGCGAGTGCTGATGTAATCAACGCACAACTTTCGTGCAAATAATCATAGGGTGCGCGACCAGCGCTCCCTATGGGAGTAGCTCCCGAGTGCCTGGTTGAGTCGAAGACTCAGGCAGGGACTAAAGAAATTGTGCGACTGCTGTCATTTTTGTTTGTTTGAGTCGAAAACTTGGATTGCGACTGCTGTCGTCTTTTGCTTGCTTGTTTCAGTCGAATTTGTTTCCAGCGCTCCCTATGGGAGTAACCCACGTCCATAGTCGAATCGTTTTTCGAGTGGTTGGGTTTGATTATGATTGCCTGTATTCCTGCAATAAGAAAAGAAAATCATAGGGTGCGCGGCCAACGCTCCCTATGGGAGTAGCCCCCGAGTGCTTGGTGGAGTCGAAAACTCCAGCAAGGACTAAAGTAGTCGAAGTTTTCCGCTAAGTAGCCTTTGATGACGTCAGTGCTGACGCTTGCATGACTTCAATTACCCGCGTGAGCGACGTTGACGGGACGTGACGAGCGGTGGGTCCCACTTTCTGACTTTGAATTGACTGGGCGTGCGTAATCTTATTATTAACTGTGCCTCCTCGATTTCCGCGCAGTGGAGGGACGGTTCGCGCTTCCTCTTGTCCACGTGTCGAGCGCGACGTGTGCCACGAATCCAATAGGGTTTTTGTGAGCCGTTGGATTGCATCTCTTAGGGGTTAAGTAGCGATGCTACGACGGTAAATTTCCATTTGCGCCCTTTTCTTCCTCGCTGCCATCGCCATTGCCACTGCTCCTCTGCTTTTCTCCTGCGCTCATCTTTTCCGCAGTTCTGGACCATCTCCGCTCGTTCCCAAGTTACTTTCTGCGTTCTCATCGCCGCCGCGCAATGGGAAAGAAGAAAGGAGGCGCTGCCGCTGAATCCGCCGCCACCGCTGCTGCGGCGAAGAAGGGTGGCATCGCTGCTGTGGGCACCAGTGCTGCCGCCGGCGGGAAGAAGAAAATCGCGGGCACCCGCGTGACCAATGGTGCCTGGCGCCCCTCAATCATCAAGGCGTCCGATCTTCGTCTTCTTCGGCAAGACGGAGTTATTTCCGCCGCAGTGGCCGACGCGCGCGTCCCCAGTGGTGAGACCATTCCTGTGCCTCCCGCTGGTTTTCGAGTGATGTTTCTTGCTTTCATCATTCGCGGCCTTTCTTTGCCTATCCACCCCTTTCTTAGGGGTCTCCTCTGTTTTTACGGGCTCCAGCTCCATCAGCTGTCCCCGAATTCGATTCTTCACATCTCTTGCTTTATCACTCTCTGCGAGTGCTGGCTCGGAATCGAGCCGCACTTTGGCCTTTTCAAGCGTCTGTTCAAGCTAAAGCGTCAGTCCGCATCTGGCTCTTTAGTTTATGACGTAGGTGGTTGTGGAATCCATGTCGACCCATCCGCCACCTACTTCGACATCAAGCTCGCCAAGTCCGTCCAGGGATGGAGGGACAGATGGTTTTATGTTCGCGACCTGAAGGCCAAGGACGAGCACTTTGGACTCGCTCCTTTTGATCCCGCGACTCCCTGCAAGAAGATGCGTTCTTGGAGGAATGTGATCATGCCGTCCGAACTTGCGGAGACAGACGTGCTATATCAACGCGTCTGCGACCTCGAGAGTCGCATGGGCGCAGAAGAGGGAGGCTGCGCCCTTATCAGGACTTGGCTGCGTCGTCGCGTCCAGCCTCTCCAAGCTAGAGTCCATTCCATGTTTCAACGGGGTGGTGCTGATGATGCCACTCGCGTGTCTGCCGATGGCATGTCCGCGAGTGAGGTAGATAAGAGGGTGCGACTGGTCACGAAGTACACCTTCAAGGATGTGCTTCCGAATGAGCCAGTCGTTCCTCCCTTCGATGCTTCGAATCCTCCTCCCGAGGTACATTCGTACTACGCAGTAGCTTATATTCACGGTTGCTTTTCTGTTGCTTACCTGCTCCTTTTTGCTTTTTGTATGCAGGATTGGGCGGTCTCGTCTTGCATGCCTCCTCTCCCTGAGGGCATTATTCCTCGCGAAGCTTTTGAAGAGGACGAGTCTGAGTCGACTGTCCCTTCTGACGTGGAAGAGGAAGCCCCCGAGTCAGAGAGCCTAGATACTCGCAAGCGTCCGCGCAGCAAGGACTCTCATGCGTCGACTCCTTCAACTCCAGAGGGCACAGTTGCTGGCGCGGAGTCACCAATTCCCGCCGTTCCTGTGAGGGCTGTAGCACTAGCTTCTCGCAAGAAGATGCGATTGCCCAAGGAGTCTTCGTCGGAGTCGGCGGAGGCCACGTTTGATCTTGACAAGTTTGACTGGTAAGTTTATGAGTTCGTTCTTTCTTCTCTGTTTTCTTTTTGTTGGCTTTGCCCTGGAGTTTTGCCCTTTCTCAATGTGAATTTGGTCTCGCAGTCAAGAGGCGTCGTCATCTTCAGGCGACGTTGAATTTTTGAAGGAATCAGGAGTCGCGACCTCAAGGGCCAAGGTAGAGGTCGAGCGCGCTCCTTCTCCTCCAGCGGCGGCCCACTCCGGGCACAATTCTTCGAGTTCTCCTCACGGAGGGGAGCATCGAATAGTTGCTCGGACGACAGCTCAACAGACTTCTTCGGAGTCGCTAAAGGACCATGTGAGTATATCTTTCCTTCTTTTGTATTTTGGCAGTCAACGCCCTCTGTTGCCCTTATCTGATTCCTTTATTGGTGCAATAGCTCCTTGTAAAAGAGGCCGCACGAGTGGCGGAGCAGGTGATGGCGATGGGTCGTCAGCATGCGATGCTGGAGACGCGTCACCGCGTGGTCAAAAGTGAGTGCTTCCATGCTTGTTTCTTTCGTCATTTTTCTGTTCTGGTGTATTTGACTGATAGCCAATTATTTTGACTGCCATGTAGCTGAGCATAACGCCCTACTGCGCAATGTCGCATCCTTGGAGAAGACACTGGCCGCAGCTGTCAAGGGGCGCGATGAGGCAATCGCGGCTCGTGATGAAGCCCGAAAGCGAGAAGAGGATATGTGCGCCTCTTTTGCGGCCAGGGAGAAGTTGTTCGAGGAGCAGCTATTCTCAGTCGCCAAGGCCCTCTCAGGTACCTTTACTGGTGGATTTTTGATTGATGCTTTTCTCTGCTTCTGGAGTTTTGCCATTGGCACCAGAAATCTGATCCATGTTTTTTGGTGTAGATGCTGGCGACTTGAGTTTTGACCTGCAGGGCCTTCGTCGTGATGACGCTCTGGCTGGCACGGTATCCGCGGTCGAAGACTGAAGCACCGTCGTCCAGAATACATTGTCCAAGGCCAAGGTCGCCCTTAGTCGCCTCCGGGAGGAGTTGATGCCAAAGGCGGAGCAGGTCGACAGAATGGACGAGGTGGTGGAGTCACTCGCCGGGGGTGTGCCTTCTACCTATAAGAACTCCCTCCGGGCGGCTGGCGCAACGATGTCACTCGCCATGGTGCAGGCCCACGGAGTCGAGATAGATCCGTCTGTGGTGTCGAAGACAATGCCTATTGGCGCGGATGGTCAGCAGGTAGTTTTCGCCCCCTTTGCGACTGCCTGTGCCAAATACGGTCATTCTTTGATTAATACCATTGCCAAGTATTCGGAGGAGCTCCAACGCGCTAAGAAGGCGGCGAAAGCTTTGGCTTCAGGGGCAGGTGGAAAATCAGTGGCGTCTGATACTGCCACGGATTTGATGAACCCCCCGAAGGCGTCGAAGTCGAAGAAGCCAGCTGCTCCGTAGTTAGCTTTGTGTAGTAGATAACGAATTGTCCTTTTGTTCTAAGAACATGCCTGCTGGCGAGTGTGCTTGTGAATATTTTTTATGCTTTATCCTGAAGGCATCTACTATCCCTGCCTTTGTGTTAGTTTTGTCACCTTATTTTCTTCTGTCTTGATCTGTGGTAGGGCACATCGAGTGGTCCCGTAGGGGGAGACCAGGATCCATCATCTCTTGATGAGACAGTGGCACCGCCGCGCTCTAGGGTAGAGGAGCTGTCTTTGCTGTCGCGACTTCGTGACCGCGTGAAGCAGCTGGAGCGTGAGTTGCCCCTGATCCGCGGTAACGCAGATGTGTGGAAATCAAAGGCGGAAAAAGGCGCCGCCCGCGAGCAGTATCTGCTTGGCGAGGTGACGCAGCTGGGCGACCAGTTTAAGTGTTAGTTTGCTCGTCCTCATCTTTTCCTTTGTAGATAGTCGCAGTGGTACGTTGTACTCATGCTGTTGGTGCTGCTTCGTGTAGTTGTTAGCGCACACCGTCCGCAGGAGGAGAGGGATAGGATTGCTATCCGCCTTCATGGTCTCACCCAGGAGCAACTCCAAGAGAGTGGATACTTCTGGGTGGATCATGATCGTGCGACTGCATTGGCGACCCTGCAAGATCGCACTTCGCGAGTGCTGCTCTTCCTGAAGAAGTCGCAGTCATGTTTGAAGAATATCTACTGGGCGGTGTTCCCGTTGGATGACACGCTGTCAAGCCTGTTGGCTCTCCTGGTCAAATTTCAAGATATGTCCGCGGTTCGCGAGTGCGTGAGGCAGCAGTTGGTGGTTGGTGCCAAGTCTGCCCTCTCGATGGTGCGATTGCACAGGCCTAACGTGGATGTCGCCGTCGTAGCTTCCGGTCTGCCAGCGCCGCCAGCCGGATCTTCTTGGAATATGGTGCCGCACTATCAAGCGGTGGACCGCCCAGTAGAGGAGATTGTCGACTTCTTCGAGGAGCAAACCAATGTTCTTCTGTTGCATCCATAACTGGATTTGTATCCTGCACATAAGTGTATTTGTGTTGTAAAGTTCATTTATATATTTGTATGTAATTTATTGTTGAACGTGTACAAATAGCTTTTTGTAAGCGTAAGGTGCGTTGCACTATGCGAGTCATTTTTGTTAGCCTGGCCATCCCCTTTATCAACCTGCCAGGTGCGTTGCAGCTGGGTTGAGTTTGCGTTAAGGGGTTTGATTGATGTGCCAGCTACTCAGGATGTCGTGTTTATTAGTTCGAAGAACAAATGTGTGTAGGGTGGCGCAGCCCCCGAGTACAATAGTAACAGAAGTGAAAAGAAAAAACACAGAGTTCTGGGGCACTTAGCTTTTGTTTATTTTGAGAACAATACGCGGTACAGTGTGTGGCTAAGTAGCCTTGGCTAAGTAGCCTTATTTGCGATGTAAAAGTAGAAACAGCTAGGGGTAGAAGCGTCGCAGTTGTGCGACGTTCCAAGGGTTGGAGTATGCGACTCCTATTTCTAGGTCTTGAAGGCGATAGGCGCCACCTGGGATTACTTCTGTAACCAAGTATGGTCCTTCCCAGGGGGACTCGAGCTTGAGATGCCCCTGCTGCTTCAGTCGCAGGACCAGGTCACCTTCGACGAAGGATCTGGGGCGAAGCCTTCTACTATGGTAGTTGCGCAGGTTCTGCTGGTAGATCATGGATCTTTCTGCGGAGATTTCTCTCGCCTCGTCGAGGAGGTCGACGGAGTCTTCGAGTGCAAGAGATGACTCTTGTTCGCTGTAAGCGACTATGCGCGGCGCCTTGTACCTTACTTCGGCGGGTAGTACCGCCTCTTCCCCGTGCACCATAAAGAATGGCGTGTAGCATGTGGCGCTGTTTGGAGTTGTACGTAGGCTCCAAAGTACGGATTGGAGCTCATCTGGCCAACAACCCGTGGCTTGTTCGAGTGGTCGAAGTAGTCGCTTCTTGATGCCGCTGCAGACGAGCCCGTTTGCTTTTTCCACTTGACCGTTGGTCTGTGGATGCGCGACTGAGGCATAACTGATGTTGATCCCCAGGTTTTCGCAGAATTCTTGGAATTCCTTGCATGTGAAGTTCGTTCCGTTGTCAGTGATGATGCTGTGCGGCATGCCGAAGCGGTAGACGATGGACTCGAAGAACTTGACCGCGCTGTGCCCTGATTGCTTGGTTACTAGCATGGCCTCGATCCACTTGGTGAATTTGTCGACTGCGACCAAGAGGTAGACGTATCCTCCTTGCGAGGACCTTGGGAGTTTGCCAACCATGTCGAGACCCCACTGTGCGAAGGGCCATGCCAATGGAATAGGCCGCAATTCTGCGCCTGGTGCGTGTGGTTTGTCCGCGAATCGCTGACAAGCGTTGCACTTTTGGACTATGTCCTTTGCGTCGCACATGGCCGTGGGCTAGTAAAATCCAGCTCGTAGAGCTTTGGCAACGAGGGCGCGACTGCCGGCATGGTGTCCGCAGGTTCCTTCATGTATGTCAAGGAGGACTGCTTTTCCATCGGCCAGGGAGACACATCGTTGTAACATGCCTGTGATACTGCGTTTATACAGTTCGCCGTTGATAACGGCGAATGCCTTGGAGCGTCGTGCGATGTGCCTTGCATCTGCCGGGTCGTCCGGTAAGCGCTTGCTGAGGAGATATGTAATGTATGGCTGCGTCCAGGATTGTTCTATAATCATGACGCTCATTGGCCCTTCGAGTCCTGTGTCTAGCTCCAAGTCATCGAGTGCCATTGGCTCATTGGGTGGCATGGCCCCCGAGTCCATTGCTGCGCTTGTTTTCTTCTCTGCGGCCTTTGGCTTGATGGAGCGTTCGTAGATGCGCTCGAGAAATACCCCAGGTGGTATGGGGGCGCAGGTAGAGCCTATGTTGGCGAGTGCGTCCGCCTCCTCGTTGCTTTCGCGACCTACATGTCGCAACTCGCAACCATCGAAGTCTCCCTCGAGTGTATCGTAGAGGTCGCGGTATGCGATCATGTTGTCATTGAGTGCGTCGCACTCGTGCATTGTTTGGTTGACGACCAGCTTGGAGTCGCCATATATGATGAGCCTCTTTGCGCCACAGGCATTTGCCATCCTCATCCTGTGCAACAGGGCCTCATATTCAGCCTCGTTGTTTGAGGCTATGAACTACATTCGTAGGATGTATTTCAGCTTGTCTCCTTGAGGTGACGTCAGAATGACGCCTGCTCCTGCTCCGTCTTTCCACTTGGATCCATCGAAGTGCATGGTCCAAAGGTAGGACATATCTGGCTTGTCCGGGAGTTGGTTCTCCATCCAATGCACGAGAAAGTCAGGGAGAACTTGCGACTTGATTGCGTCGCGCTTTTCGTATGTGATGTCTCGTGGAGACAGTTCGATTCCCTAGAGCGCGACTCGTCCCGTGGCGTCGGGGTTATTGAGGATATGTCCTAATGGGGCGTCGCTGACTACCACTATTGGGTGTTCCTGGAAGTAATGGCGCAGTCGCCGGGCGGTCATGAAGACGTTGTACGCCAGCTTCTGGTAGTGCGGGTATCGCTGTTTTGTTGGCGTGAGGACCTCGCTGAGGTAGTATACCGGGCGTTGTACGCCATGGACCTTGTTTTCCTCGGCCCGTTCGTCGACGAGCACTGTACTAACTACTTGGTTAGTGGCGGAGATGTACAGCAACAGTGGTTCCCTTTTTCGTGGAGTCACCAGTACCGGCGAGGTGGATAACAGGCGCTTGAGATCTTCGAATGCTTCTTGCGCTTCCTTGGTCCACTCGAATTTGTCAGCTTTGCGGAGGAGCTGATAGAAGGGCAGGGCCTTTTCCCCCATTCGACTGATAAATCGGCTGAGGGCCGCGATTCGTCCGGCTAGTTGATGGACGCCTCTTATGTTCTTTGGCTTCTCCATGGCCAGTATGGCCTTTATCTTTTTCGGGTTTGCCTCAATCCCTCTCGCGGAGATGAGATACCCGAGTAGCTGCCCAGATGGTACGCCGAAGGCGCATTTGTCCGGATTGAGCTTAATCCGGTAACGATCGAGGTTGGCGAATGTTTCGCGCAAGTCGTTGATTAGAGAGGCTTCCTCCTTGGTTTTGATTACTATGTCGTCGACATATACTTGGATGTTGTGACCCAATTGCTCCTTGAGGAAAGCCTGCATGCACCGCTGGTAGGTGGCTCCCGCGTTTTTTAGCCCGAAGGGCATTGTGTTGTAGCAGAACACACCGAAGGGCGTTGTAAACGCGGTCTTCTCTTGGTCTTCCTTCTTCATTCGAATTTGGTTATAGCCTGAGTAGGCATCGAGGAAGCAGAGGTGCTCGCATCCAACGGTGGAGTCGAAGATTTGATCGATCCGTGGTAGCGGGAAGTGATCCTTTGGGCAGTGCTTGTTTAGAGAAGTGAAGTCCACGCACATCCGTAGGATATCCGTGTCCTTTTTTGGCACCAGCACTGTATTGGCGAGCCAAGTGCTTTCCTTGATCTCGCGTATGAATTTGGCCTCGAGGAGTCTGTTGATCTCCATGCCAACTGCTTGCGCTCGTGGCTCAAATAGTCGCCTAATTGTTTGTTTGACTGGCCTTGCGTCGGGGTTGACGTTGAGTGCGTGCTCGGCGAATTCCCTGGGAACTCCTGGCATGTCCGCAGGACACCAGGCGAAAATTTCCCAGTGCTCACGGAGGAATTCGACGAGCACGAGTTCCTATGCGGGACTCAAGTTGTTGGCGATGAGGGCCGTTTTGGCGGGATCTGTCGGATGGACCTGCACCTTCTTTGTGTGCACGGATGAGTCGAAGGAGAGATCAGGTGAGCCTGGCCTGCTCAGGGGAGACATACTATTGTCTGTCGTTTCCTTCAATTGTGCGAGCTCCTCCTGCATGCCAAAGGACTGGGAGATTCTGTTGAATTCCCTGTCGCAACTGTCGGATCGCTCAAAGCTTCCGTTGATCGTGATGACGCCGTTGGGACCTGGCATTTTCATCTGCAGGTAGGCGTAGTGGGGTACCGCCATGAACCTAGCGAACACGACGCGTCCGAGGATGCAGTGGTATTGTGAGGGCCAGTCGACGACCTCAAAGTCAATGCGCTCGCGCCTAAAGTTCTTCGGCGTGCCGAATATGACGTCGGGGTTGATTTTGCCCAGGGGGTATACGCCTTTTCCTGGGACGATGCCATGGAACATTGTGTCCGATGCCTCCAAGCAAGTTAGAGGAATCCTCATTGCTCGCAGGGTACTCGCGAATATGAGGTTGATGCCGCTTCCGCCGTCCATGAAGACGCAACTCATGTCAAAACCTCCAATTTGCGCCTCGAGTACGAGGGGGCAATGACCTGGGCGAGGTACTTGAGGCGGGTGGTCGCGTTTATCGAAGGTGATGCACGACTCACTGCCACTGAGGTACTCAGTGGTGGATGGTGGTGAGTGCGTGGCCAAGTTGACTTGGCGAGTGATAGCTTTCTGCACCCTATTGGAGGGGCGCCCCTTTTGGATCATCATGGTACCCATGGCCCGTGGGTACGGTTCTCCTCCGTGGTGCTGATCCGGTGCAGCTCCGTTCGGGGGTGGCCCTGGTGGTGGTGGCGTTGCGCCATGTGCCACGGCACCTGGAGCGGCCCCGTAGCCTCTTTCGACTGCGTTGCGGTTCATCTGAACCAATCCCTCGTGTAGCTTGAGGAACTCGCGGCAGTCTTTGAGGAGGTGGCTGGACTTTCTCTTGCTGTCATGCTTGTCGATGTAGAAGTGTACCATGCATGGTCCGGATAGTTTCTCCTCGATGGAGGTCGCGGTTGCCTCGTCGCGAGTGCGGCGTTGCCACACTTGCATAGTCTTCCCAGAGTCGCGGTATCCGCCGCTGCGGTACCCGCTATTGCGGTTGTCGTCGCGTCTCTCGGCGTAGCCGGCTGCGACCATATTAACGTTGTCACGGTCGTCGTAGATGCGCATGCGGCGTTTGCCTCGATGGTCGCGTCTGCGTTCGAGCTCTGCCTCCTCGTCAGAGTGAGCGCGGTTCTTCACTGAATCTTCTCCATCAGCCCATCGATTCGCGATCTCCATTAGGTGGTCGATAGTCTAGGGCTTTGAGCGGCCCAGCTCCTCCCTGAGCTCTAAGCGGCGAATGCCACCGTTGAATGCATCAATCGCGCGGTCCTCTGAGATGTTTTCCGCGGAATTCTTGATGATGGACCACCTTCGGATGTATGAGCGCAGTGATTCGCCAGATTTTTGCTGGCAGCATCTCAGTTCTTCGATTGATGCAGGTCGTTTGTACATGCCCTTAAAGTTGCACACGAAGCTATAGACCAGCTCATCCCAGGTGCGAATGGATCCGCGTGGGAGGCTATTGAGCCATGCTCGGGCGGCGCCCTGCAGTTGTAGCTGCAAACATTGCATGGCAGTACTTTGACTGCCTCCGTGGAGTCTGACGGAGGAGATGTGGTCCTCTAGCCAGATTTTAGGGTCTTGTAGGCCGTCGAACTTCGGGTTTTCCGACGGAAGTTTAAACCCCTTAGGCATTCGCTTCTGCCTAATGGATCTGCTAAAGCATCTGGTGCCGCAGAGCTCCCCTTCTTCCTCCTCTGAGTCAGTCAACCGGGCACATCGTGCTCTTGATTTGTCGATCTTACGTTGTGTGAGGTCGTTGCGTGCGTCGTAGTCGCGATCGTGTCGTTGCGAACGACGGCATCGAGACAGGTCGTGACTGTCATCGCTAGACGAGGGCGAGGAGTAGCGTTTTGCCCTTTTTGGGGTCTAGTACTGGCTGCTTGTCGAGGGCGGCCTCGATTAACCCCAAACCCGCGATCGTAGATCGGTGCATGGCAGTTCGGGGATCTCCAGCCGGTGGCAGGTTGTTGAGGAGGTACATGGTGGCTGCCGTGACTGCGGCCTGCGGCATTCTGGGGACCACGTTGCCTCTCGTGTCGACTGTCATAGAGCTGAAGTCGAGGACTTTCGCGGCGTCTATGCGCTCTTGTTCGGTGAGGTGAGCCATTCGCGACTGCCTCTTCTTGGCAACATACTCGTTTCCTCATGAGGAGGATCCTCCGTAGGAGGAGAGCCCAGCAGGACGAAGGCTCGATTCGTCTGCCGCCCTTTTACACGCCTCCAGCTGCGCGATTGCTTCTTTTTGGCACTTGAATTCCTCTTTCAGGAGCCAGTGGTAGCCCATTAGTAATTCCTGTGGGGATCCAAAGGGCAGAGGTGCACCTCGTAGGGCTTCACGGCAGCGCTCCCACTCTTGCTCGTTGAGCCTGATTACGACGCGTTCGCCGGTTTGTTCATTGATTATGCTGGGAGGTTCGACTGCTCCACCGTTGGCGCCGTTACCGCCATTGCCACCGTTGCCAACGTTGGGTGGATCGGTGCCGTTGCCGGTGTTGATGATGCCACGATTGGCGGAGGTGTCGCCTGCGTTGATGACAGCGCACATGAAGTGATTGGGGAAGCTGTTGCTTCCGCAGCTTTCAGATTCGGAACCGCAGGTTCCATCTTCTGTGGTCAGATCACTCAGATCGGAGTCGCGACTGCTGTCGCTAATCGTGTTCCCGACTGCCACCGGAGTATTGAGCTCACTGAGGGTGCCGATCGATGGAGGGAACCATGATGCCGGGGCAATCGCCGGTGTTGTCGGTTGATCAGGCATGCGAAGCGTGCCCATCTGACCAACTTGGAAGCGGAAGCTTCCAATCGCCAAGCTGATTTCGTCTCCCACGGACTCGAAAGCCGGGCGGGTGGCCGGTGTGTGGACGGTGAAGTTGAAGGCGCCGAAGAGCTGGCGAATCTCCGCTGTTGCGGAGTTGTAGATCGCGGTTGATGGGGCTGAAGAAGCCGCAACATCAGCACTCCCAATTCCCACAGACGGCGCCAATTGACGAGGGTTTAACTCATCAATGCCCATTGTTATGGACTTGGGTTTTGGAGAAGGAGGGAGTGCTGGAGACATCTATCGGCTAGCAAACAAGCACACTAGGGACAAAGGATTTACCCAGGTCCAGGCCTCGTAGAGGTCCCTACTCCTGCTTGTCTGCTCGTGGAATTATCGAGAGAGTCAAAAGTTACAATGGTGCGCAGATACAACCTGGCGAGAGTTGTGAAAACTAGGGTTGTGTCTGTCTCCTCCTCGCCGCCCCCTCCTAGCCTTTATATAGATAGGCTAGGTCTCGGGTAGCAGGTCGAGTCGGTTACAAGTAAGGGTTCTTCCCTTCAAACTTTCTATCTTTAGTTTCTTCTTGCCTCTCAAGCAATCGAGAGTCCGCAGGTTAGTCGAGTCCTTTCGTCTAGGCCTTGGCGACACCGTGGGCCCGTACGTATTTAGACCGTATATACCAAGCTTGATTACCTGTAAGGTATACCCTTCCGATGCTCAAAAATATCAAGGTCATACAGGACAGCTAAATGACGCAAGATGAATGCCGATGTGTCGTGCTCTTGCTACAGAAGATCCATCCCTAGTACTGCACCTACTTCGACAAGATCAGAGAGCCATCCCTAGGTGAACACGTCGATCTGCTAAAGTTAGCATTCAAATTTTGAAATTACTGTAGCTACTTACTTGGCTCTATAATCTGATGTTGACATTTTTTTGGGCATCCAACTTATGCGTAGGTGATGTGCGAGAGGGAGGAGGGCAGTGACTATTTTTCTCATTCATGATATTGTCCTTGACATGTTATATATTATAGCTGCTTTGATGCTGGAAAACAAGTTTCCCCTACCCTCCTAACCCCTAACTACCATTGTCATCCAAGGAGGAGGGGAATGCCTACACATTGCATGTTGGGCGTAATAATTGTTTTGTTCTTGTTGAAGATGCTTGGTAGTGGAGTGAAGTTAAATGAACTTATTTTCTAGCCTCAAAATTGCTAGATATAATTGTTGATAGCTATGAGGTACCAACTTATAGTGCTAATGTTGCTGCAAATTTGATCATATTAATTGTAGTCTCTTAAGATTCTTTGTCGATGCCTTTGTACAAGAACATTTTACTCTTAGCACCCTTGTGGTAGAATAACGGAACCTGATGCCTCCAGAAGTTGATCCTCTCATATATTAATCGATTTTGATACTCGATGTAAACACTGTGTATATACGTCAAAATTTATCTTCTGATTGTCCCAGAACAAATTGAGGAGTGCAAAATAACATCTTTGTGGCTGATTAATTATTGGTAATCACAGTGTAATCTATTGAGTGGAAGATATACATAACACGAAAAGGTACTTATCATAGGCATATATGTTATGTTGGTTTATTTCATCTTTTCTTCTGTAACTAAAGTTTAAGCAGTCAAATCCATGTTTTAAGCTGAAGTGAAGAGATTTTAGAAAGGTTACTCCCCTGTTTTTTCTACTTCCTTGGTGTGTTATCTATTTTATTTCTTTAGTGGCTGGTGTTTTATTTAATTTTATCTGGCACATTTCTCAAGCTTACACTGCATAGCACATTTGTTTATATCTTCACGGGGTGGATTTAGAAGATTTTGCACTAGCTAGTCAAGTATATTATGCTTGTGAATTGAGTGCTTGACAATATTGCCTTAATGCATTTTTCGATCTGAGGTTGTGTTTGACATAACTTTCTATATATGTTTTGGTATACCTTAACTAACTTTATTTGCTGCCTCTTTTGAGAAACTGGTTATAGTTCACTTTGATAGAACACCGTAATTATTGGCAAGTTGCAGTGAAGGTCAGTTTAAATCTTGTACTAACGATGCAGCAGCGAACGGGTGCTCGCCTGCTCCTCTTTTGATCCTCTCCAAAGCTGCTCCTCCTATCCCCATTGCTCGCTGGAACATATGGTTCTCCCTGGATCTCTGTGGATATCGAGTATATTTTGGACATATGACATGTGTTGGAAGTTTGCGAAAAAATACTGAAAAGTAGTGCGTGTCAGGTATAAAAAGAAGGAAACCTACAGTAAACTGTGGTAGTGTTTGAGAAAATTGGTCAGTGAAAAACTGAGAGCTGGTGGGTTAATAATTGATGACAAGATATCTAGATTTTCGGTGGTAAAATTCTTGATCTCTTTAGTGCCACGAGTAGTTTACTGTCCAATGTGGTTTTTTCCTAGGAAGCCTCTCTAATTAGGTTGTGCTATTGATTGAGTTGATATGTAAAGCCAGATTAATAGAGTTGGCTTGAAATGAACTACTCCCTCCGATCCATATTAATTGTCACTGGAATGGACATATATAGGAAGTACTTTTCTTGCCTTAGATTGTGCCCTTGTATTTTGTTGGCTTCTCGACTATTTTCCATTCTGGAATATCCATTAAGTATCCGTTCACTTTGGTGCATTGTGTTAGGAAATTTTCTTAAAGTCGAGATGAGTTGCATCATGAGGGAGATGGAGCTCTAGTGCCACAAGAGTTATTCGCTGCTAAATGCCATAGAACTTCTAACTGCGGCCCAGCCAACCCAACTTGTAGGAAGACAATTAGACCACTGAATCCTATTCCAACCCAACTTGTAGGAAGACAATTAGGCCACTGAATCCTATTGGGGGCCTGTATGGAGTGAAGCTCCTTACCTGCGTAGGCTGCAACTGTTAGATTGCATTTCCTTGTGCAGCCTTAGATGCATCTTCCTTTTCATGTCTGTCTTGATGAAGTGACCGAGTGCCACTTGTTTTCTAGCATATTCCTTTAAGTAGGAGAGTCTCAGTCATTATGTATTTCAAAATATGTTTGAATCTTGTATGGATTTGGATTAAATGTTTTATCAATCTTCAAATTTCCAATGAGTATTGCATGGATGTTCCCTGATTGGAACCATATTGTCAGTGTGTGCTTCTTATCGATATCGAAATATGGAGTGAGTTACACTTGGGAGGTTTTTAGATGATGTGATCAAGTGGAACTTCTGCCAAGATGAATTATGTATGAATGATGTATCATAAATAGAATTTTTTATGAAATGTGTATGTATCTAGGATGAAACATACTTAAAATTTATAAATCTTATATTAGACTTTGAGTGAAAATTACAAGTATGAATTATTTGCTAATTAGGTAGATTTGCATGTTTTTGAACCCGATAAGAATCTTCTAGCATTGAATCATGTACAAAATGTGTGAATCCTCTATTATTTTTGGGATGAGTCATATACAAAACTTTATATGAATCATATGCTAAGTAGATGGATATGCTTGTGTATGATCATGCTTGAATCTTCCAGATTTGAAACCTATATGAATCATATGTTAGTTGGGATGAGTGGATCTGGTCCTTTCTAGAAAATACGAGGGACTAGATTATTAGAAATGTATGTAACTGAGGGTGTTCTTTTGCACTGTTTAGAAGTTATGTTGCACAAATCCTAAAACAAATTAGACGTCGGGATAAAGTTGGGACGACCAAGTTGTTGAAGAATGTGTTTTTCGGATGTTCTTTCCTTCCCGTCTCAGTTTTCTCAAAAACATCTAATGTGTTTGGCATTCTAAAATGCCGTGACATTTCATTCTACAGCTAATGGTGACATTCATGTTGTAAATGTCAGCAAAATGATAATATGTGAAGCTTTATGTTATTTTTATATGATTCCTATAGATTTGGTTCATCGGTAACACTTATTGTCAAAGGTTTGATAACCAAGCGAATTAGGAACAAAATAAAATAATTTATTAGATATAGAATAGAAATAAGCATGGGAAGACATAGAGAACATGTCAATGGGCACCCGGCGCTATGAGAGCATAGCTACAAGCTTCTATACTTCATGGTATTTCAACTTCTATTTGTGTAAGCCTAACGAGCTATATTTTGGATCTCTTCGTATAACTCTGTGATTCTGTGATACTTCTTGTATTTTTCAAAAAAAAAATATTTAGAAACTGATGGAGTACTATTTAATGGTAATTATGACAGATGAAAGAGGAGAAAAAGAAGACACTTCTACTTGATATGCACCTCAAGAAATGAGGAGAACACATTCTTGCATGATGTGCATGAGGATCCTAATAGTTTATGGTATAGACCACTGATGTTAAATCATTAGGAAATGTATGTCTCGTTGCAACGCACAGGCATTTTAGTTTTCTTATAAAAGAGCAAATTTTAACTTATTTATGTCCACCCAAATTATTGTACACAAGACAACTGTCACCCCACGATCTAATCAAAAGAATGAAATCTAACAATCCATATTGACTTGGTCGTCCGCCATCAAATCCAAGGGCTCATAACCAATGTTCTGCCACCGATACCCTAGAATAAACTTTTTCGCGTCCCCGGTCCTTATCTCTGGCCTCACCAACCATCAGTTAATTGCGCCTATTTTTTTGTGATTTGCTCTCCGCTTGAACCCCTCGCACTGGAGCCCTCGCCTAGTCACACCTGGCCACCGCGCTGATGAAGGGCGACGACCACGTGTTTTTTTGGAGAGAATTTCGACACTTTATTAATCACAACAAATCATTACTATCTCCTAAATACAATCCAGGGATACGGTACGAAAGATAACAGAACCATAAAGTTCAAAACGTTTAGCTAACACATGTGCCGACTCATTGAGCTTACAAGAGATATGAGAGACAGAACAAGAGACAAAAGAGCTCGCCATCTTCTTCATATGTTCGATGATCACCCCCTGTTAAGAGTGATCCTGGGTCGAAGAGTTGATGCGCTGCAACACTAATCGATAGTCTGATGCCAACATGACTTGATCAAAACCTCCCTCACTAGCGAGAGCTAAAGCACGCCTCAAAGCCAAAGCTTCTGCAACTTCAGGCATTGTAACCGCCCGGAGTAACTCCCTGCAGCCAGCTAAGCATTCACCTCTGTGGTTCCTGATCACAACGTCGGCAGTCGGATGATTTGAACAAGGCTGCGTCTACATTGATAAAAAAATGTACTTTCCGGTGGTGGAATCTGCTTTGGTGGTGAAGAGTTGGAATCACACCTGCGGTTAGAGATACGTTTCGGAATATGCAACTCGATCATAGTGGTATACAATTTAATTTGCTCAGCCAATTGGCGGGTGTTTTTCATCTGATCACCATTGGGCACCCACTTCCTACCATTCCAAATGTGCCAGAACGCCACTTCCAGCACAATCGTATCCTGTGACGAGGACCTCGATAAGAAACCAAAACTCCAGGCCTTTGGATTAACAAACCTCTTCTTCGCCAACTTGATTGAGAATGTTAAGCTTCAGCTCACTCCAGACAACTCTAGCCTATTGGCAGAAGATCACTGTGTGTGCCGCCGACTCTAGGCGACCACAGAACACGCAAGCATCAACCAATGAGATATGACGATGCACAAGCTGTTGACCTGAGGGCAGGTAGTCGTGAGCGAAGCGCCAAAAGGTAAACCTCATTTTCCGGGCGCTATGATCGCCCACAATTTCTTCCAAAACGACTCTTCCTCCTGTGTTCGAAGAGCGTCCTATCTTGGTTCCACTCCTGAACAAGTGAAAATCCTCCGTTCTGGCCAAATTATAAGACGATCGAACTAAATATTGGCCACTCTTGGTATATGGCCACGATGCAAAGTCAGCACCACCAAATCTACTGATCGTAACCTGTCGAATCTTAGCTGCAACATCCTCTTAAAGAGATGGTGTTGACACGGTCAACATCCCTTAGTCACAGGTCTTCATCAATGAGAAGACTCACTAACGCTGCCTCAGACACCAAAACAAGAGGTTTAAGAAACTCGGGATTGACATCAGGTATCCACCAATCAGTAAGTAGTTGTGTATTCTTTGAGTTGTAATATTTGTTAAAAACTTTAAACAAAAGTTGGCATATCCCAACTACGCCGATGCGAGCTTGGCTCAGGTGGCTGTCGGCACAAGCCTAAGCCGACAGCTTTTTGAGTTGTGCCAACAGCAATTCCTGCCGGCGCCTCGCTTGATTCGTGTAGTGACACGAACCTTCTTGGCATCTTCGATGACAATATGTTTTTCTTTTATGAATATAAGGATCAAACTAATTTTGTTTACAAACACATACAAATGCAAGCACTCATAACATGCACACACATTCAACCCTATGAATGCATGCACGCAAGCACGCATTCCCTACCCATGTGAGCACCTTCGACAGACTGAGACGGCGGAATGGGTCTTGAGACTGACGAAGTGACACATGTGTCTCACTAGCGATGTTAATGTCGCCACCCAGTGAATGAATATACTGTTTTTATGAGACACACAATTGTCAAACCCATGGTTTGAACTCTAGTGGGTTAGGGAGTACAACCACACTCCTAACAATTCAACTAGTTTGCTCTCAATAATCAAATTAATTTATACAGACAAGTTCCATGATGTCCGATGTATTTTACCCTATCATTTTCTATATCTTCTATCTTGTTGGGCTTATAGGGATCTAAGGCCAAAAACTGAGTTACCCCTCCAAAATTCATTTAACCTTGATGATACAAAATCAGAAAGACCAACCGATAGAAGTGTCAAATTTTGTTCAACACTCCCACGGATTCAGTCAAAACTTCTCTTTAAGAATCTAGGATATTCCATATTTTGCTTGACAATTTTGGCATCGTGATAAATTTCTCTTCAGTCATTTATTCCGAAAAGTTTGTTCTCGCCAATATATATGGACCGTGCGAAGGGGTTGCATGGGAGAACTTTGCAGTCTGGCTTTTCTACTTGGACATTCCGGATGATTCACTTTGGTTAAATTTGGGTGATTTTACGTTTATTGCATCACTGAAAATCGTGATCTCCTGGTGGAAACTTTGATGATATTGCTACATTCAATGAGGTAAGTAGCTACCTAGGGTTGATTGAACTTCCCATCAAAGGATGTCGCTTCACTTGGAGTAATAAGCATATGAGCCCAGTTTTAGAACAACTGGATTGGATATTTACCTCCACCGCATGGACATTCAAATTTCCAAATAGTATGGTTAAACCTCTTATGCACCCCATTTCAGAGCACATCCCATGTGTCTTATAAGTGGGCACTAGCATTCCGTGAAATTCATTGGTTGAAAATGCCTTTTTTTAGATGTTGTCAAAAACCATTTGGGATGTTCATTGTGCTTGAGATAGTGCCTAGAGTCTTTCAGCAAAGTTGAACTTCCAAGGAAAGCTCTGAAAGAGTGGAGCACTCCGTACAACATATAGAAAAACAACACTAATAAACAACTATTGCAAATAAAGAAACCACTAAAGTAAAGAGCCAAATAAATCATATAAACAAATACCAAAGCATACAAATATTATTAGGTATATACTTACTTCGTCTAACAGTAGGTTATGATGGGATAAATGGTAGAGAATATAACAAGGTTCAATTTGCAAAATAATTCGCCTAAATATGATCTATGAATATGAAGATATGGGCATAGGAAGGTTCAAACTCGAATTTAAATTGAAGCATATGTGAATATTTTAAAACCGGAAATTCTTGTATTATGGATAGGTAATTTAATTACAAATCCAACACAAAAAGAATCATCTAATTCGGATATGTGGATCAAAAGATATCATTTTTACAAGATTAATAATGGTTTTAGGATATAACTAGGACGGCGTGCACAATTCTGGCCATCAGATCTGAATTCGGCGGCTTCCGCCACTCCCGCTTTGGCAAACAGATAATTGTTGTGGAACTTTCTTCGATCGTGTTCCAATTAAGAGGCCATTTTCAGGCCCATCCGCACTCCTAATGTTCCAACTTAAGACATACTCCATACGTTTCATAATATAACATATTTTAGCTTGTGCAAAACTAGTGTATCTAGATGCATTTTAGTGTGTAGATACATTCATCTATCTATTATACTAGAAGGACCTCGCGCACGTTGTTGCGCGCGTTTTCCACATGTTGGTTTTTGTATTTTCGATTTTGGCTCCATGCCAAGGGTCCATTTCTTATTTGGTCAAGCGGAACGGAGAAAATGCCGAGATGTATGACAAAAGCACACTATTGAATGTACGTATATTTGTGGGTGGAATTCAAAAGTGAGAAGAAAACAATACGATAAGAGCATTGCTACTATGACATAAATATGGTACTATGTACTCTACACATTAATCTACGTGGCTGCTATAGGATAAATAATGCATACCCTTTTGCAACATGATTTTTATATTGAACACTATACAATGTGAAGGGAACCTAAATGACAATCATGGCTATCATTGTCATACAAAAAAAATCACTACTTGATATTACTGTAATACAATGGTTGCAGAAATTCCAAAATACAAGCCGAGATGAGCAGCTAAGCACTAAGCTTGGTTAGAGAAGTTGTAGCTATGACAAAGATGGTATTAGCATTTTGGAGTTTGTATCTGATGTGAACAGTGGTAAAGGAATTATATCTTATTCCAGTTTGCCAAAAGATTCTTCTCTTTATATTTGCCAGCAATAGGATTTCTCTGAAAAACATTTTGTAGGAAATATTCAGAAGAGTCTGCCATCTTGGGAAAAAAGCATTGCTATCACAGAGAAGGGAGGAGATGGGACCTGCTGAGAATAAGGTAGAGCGGATTCTTGGCGAGTTGTCTTGCAAGCGAGGGACACCTCCGTGACACAACACCTTCAGTCAGACAACCATCTCTGGATACTGTCGAAAACTATTTCAAAATATGGCCCCATAGCTCAACGCCGAGCACCTTGGAGCCACCCAACGTCGAGCCAAAATCTTGGCCAGCTGGCACATGAAACACCGACTGGCAGCATGGCTGCAAACATCAGGGAATAATGAAATTTTTTGAATTGCTTGCCAAAGAATGAGTTGCAAACATGTATTGTAAAAATGCGCCTGGACTAAATAAAAAATGTTTTGTGTTAGATTTGCGACAAGTAAATAACGAAGAACGAAAACAAAATCACAGCAAGGGGACACAGATTTAACGTGGAAAACCCTCTCCAACAAAGAGAAGGGAAAAACCACGGGCGCCAGCCAGCGAAACTTCACTATAATGGAGAGTGTTTACACAACGCCGGGAATTTCACAGATGCAACTTATCCCAGCCGGCGGCTTACAAGAAGTATATATAGCGGTGGTAACCTAGGTCATCAACGATCCGCATCGGCCCAAGCCTCCGGCGACGGGCCTCGCTCCGCTACGTCAGAAGTTGGCCTCTACTTTGTAGAATTTGGATCAACATATAACAAACTCCACCTTGAGACAAATTCCTTCTTGTAGCATCAACAGTAATCATCTCCCTGAACAAACAAAGAAAACACTTTCGGCGCCAATAGCCACTTGGGCTAAGCAGTTATACCAACTAAGCTTGAGCATAGCTCAAACTTAGCAACAGGAACAGACTCCGCTCCGCATCGGCCCAAGCCTCCGGCGACGGGCCTCGCTCCGCTATGTCAGAAGTTGGCCTCTACTTTGTAGAATTTGGATCAACATATAACATTTTGCATCAGCAAGAGTAGATTCATTACCATGTTACCTATAAAATATAAAATGCTGGCAGAAGAGCGGATTAAACACATAAAGTTGGGCTATACGTGAACATGAATATGTTTGTTTGAGATAAGATGGACAAACTAAACATTTGAACCAACAACCAATAATATCACCGGTAGATGTAAAATAGTGTTCCCACATTTTGGTAGAAGCAAACTTGTTGTCCTTCATGTTCTTCAAAACAAAAATCCCATACAAATACTTTTTCACATGATCTTTCTATCCAAATGAAGAAGCTCAGACATATAATTCTGCTCATTTAGACTAATGGATATTTTTAAAACATATCCCCTCCAGTCACAAGCATGTGATATTTTCAATGTCGACGGTCTCCAGATATATCTTTGACTGTTGATTTCTACTGTTATAGGTGTACATGATCTATTAATCGAAAGTAGGAGAACAGAAATTAGGGGGGACGTGGAGGGGACCTGTATTGTCTAGGCTTGTCACAGCTGGATTTGTGGGTGCCAAGTGGATGCCGACAACCTGGGAACTGGAGCATCAAGGAGGCTCACAGAGGAGGACGAATAGTGCATCCTCAGATCCTACTGTCAGTGCTGAACTGACCGAGAAATGTGCCGAGGAGGATTTGCATGGGATGGTCAACGTCATGGATGACTGCCTCTACGACCTGCACCTCGCACCTCGCTGCTCTGCCTTGTCCGAGGAGAGAGAAAAGACAGGGTAGGGCCATCGATGGAGTTGACCTCACGGAAAGGAGAACGGACGGCACGTCGACCACCGGATCCGGCATTCCCACGTGCCACTTCCCATGTGCTCCTCTTGGCCTGCTTTGGTGGCGAGCCGACCGCAGCAGCAAAGGCGATGGTTGCATGGTTGAATCAGTTCAATTTTGTCTAAACTGTCAAGCAATCTGACAAGCTGCAATGGAATACTGAGTAGTGCTGCTATTTCACGAAGAATGACACGAATTGTGCTCATAAAAGTATATATCAATAATTCTAGATCTAGTAAAACTGACAATGTTCTTATAATATTTTCCTAGAACAAGCTCGTCCTGATTCCTTTCATGGACACCACTATGGAGACGCCGACCCGTGAATCTGTATTTCACACACGAGCCAAGATTTTCTGAAACTAACAGGCACAAAATATTTGCGGCCGGGGGTTCAAATCTGAGCAGCATATGGCACCAAATCCGTACCGCAGACATGGAGGTACTACTTGGACGGAAATTAACGGGAATTAATGGTGGTGATTGATCATGGGCAGTAAAGAGGAGAAGGTACTGGTAACGTACCTGATAAAGTGCTCGGAGATTGTGCCGGGGGAGAGGCGGCCGAAGAACTCCAGATGCTGGTCATGGAGACAAAGAGGGAGACGTCGGAGTCCCATGGCGACGCCCATCTGGCCGAGGTAGTTCATCACAGCCAGCCCCGTACGGTCGATCAAATTGCTTCTGGTCCGTTCGATCTGCACGATCAAATTGCGCGGTCGCGCTTGGTTCAGACAGATTTTGAGTGGAGTTTTACCTAGAACGTGTCGATACACTGCTGATCCGACGACCAACCAACTCCTGCCCCGCCCGCCGCCCGCCGTCGGCCCGGTCTCCCGTCCGTCGCCGTACTCCTGCGCGCCTCCCGAATACAGGTCGGTTGTCCCGTGCGCCCTCCTACCAGGTCCTAGCACGCCGCTGCTCCAGCTCCCATGACCGCCGGTCTAGGTCCCATCGCCGCCACCAGGGCCCCGGCCACCGCGCGACGAGATCTTGCGCTGCTCCAGCCTCCCGTCCCAGGCGAACTGCTCTGCCTCCCATTGGCGAGCGCCGCCGTCGATCTGGTTCAGGATGAAAGCCCCGGACCTGCATCAGCTTGGTGTATCTGGACTCCGGCTAATCTTAACTTCTTAAGTGGCCTAAGTGGACGAGCCCACCGAGGCCAGCGGCGCCGGCAGCGCGGCCTCCTGCCTACGCTCGCTTCCTCCCTTCAAGCGGCCGACAGCTAGACGCTGCGACGCCATGCCATAGTGGCACTTCCTCGTCTCCATCAGTGCTGGAATAGTTGGTCTTCTACGCTGCTAGACCAAGTTGCAGACTATAAAAACTCAGGGACACGATTCAAAACTGTGGCGGTTGATGCCACAGATCTGGAGGTCTAGGGATGTAGCGCTCACAACCAGCCTCCTCTGCATGCCTCCTCTGCATGCTTGATATGGTGCTGGCTCATGGAGCAGGGGACCTGCGCCACGACGAAGGTTCATCTAGGTGCGCAACATTCATTCGCCATTGTCCAATTCATTATGTTTCTTTCCATTCTAGATGTGAGCAACATACACATGTGCTGCCCATTCCTTGTTTTGTTTCAAGTGGAGATAAATTCAGGTCACCATCGTGACCTCATCCACACGAAAGCGATTAACGGAATCAAAGCCGTTGCTTGCACATGACTACTTTGTTTCAGCTGGCAGCACTGTTAAACCACACAAACATAGTAGGAGTATTCAGAAGTAAACTTAAACCCGACTGTCATCAAATCCGGTTCACAATAAGGTCTGGGCAGCTCTCACTTGGGTTCTAGCATTTTAGGGCAGCGACTAATTCCAATGTGCCCGCTTGATGTAATATGTTGATCTGATCCCATCACTGCTATGTCTCACTAGTAATTGGTTTATAACTTCCCATTTTTGTGTTTAGTGGACCAGTGAGATGAAACCTGAACCTCTAATCTTTCCTAAATTTACAATAGTTGCATATAGGTCATTGTAAACACACCGGATTTGGTTTTGCCGTCAATGCACCGGCCACCATCCGAGGCGGGGGCTGGAGCAAGACAAGCCCGCGGGATGCCGCAACGACAACTTTGTACCAACAACCTCCATCTAGGCTGGAGCATCAAGCGCGTTTATACTGGCCAGAAGACCTTGTGCCATATCTCCAAAAGCGTAAGTTGGTTGTGTATTGCATTTTATCTCGAGGTAAATCAGATGTTCGTTGAATCACGTTCAACGGCATGATAGTGTAGCTGCATCTGCACCTTGTTAATTTGTTATGCTGGTGTCATTTTTATCTATGAAAACCATAAACTTGGTTTAGATGGTTCGTTCATACTTCATAAGTTTGGTGTTGTTATGTTCTAGCCAACTTGTTTGACGAGACGATTGTTAAACTAGGACCGATGTAGAGAAATCAACATGCCTAATGCTTATGTGATAGAGTGATCTCCCAACCCGCCTCTTTTTGCAATTTGCGCAGTGTTTTATTTAAGTTGCTTTTGTAAATATGCTTAAGTTGTTTACACCCTCTCACTAAGTTATTTTTATCACCTTACTTAGTTGTTTTCCAAGGAATGTCCCGAGTTTGCATAGTAATTTAATTAAGTTAATTGTTATGAACATGTAAGTTGTTTCCACAATCTAAATATGTTATTTTATAGCCTAACCAAATTGTTTTACAAGCAACGCCTCGAGTTTGTTTAGGATTTAATTAAGTTGGTTTTTTCAACATACCAAAGTGGCATCCCCTTTGGCTTCTTGCAACTCGCGTTGTGCCTCATGTCGTGGCTCGTGGCACCAACGACATCTGCGTTGATCGTAGTGGAGTGGCGGATGCCAAGAAGACATCAAATTGTTTTTTCACACATGTGCTAAGTTGTATTTTTCCGGTGGTAATATTGGTTCCACATATGGGCTAAGTTGTATTTTGCACACAATAAACTATTCTATCACACATTTCCTAAGTCATGTTTGTAGACAATAAATTATTGCTTCACATATTTGCTAAGTTGGGTACCCACTATTGCCAAGTTGCACACACCCTAGTGCTAAGTTGCATACCCCATTAAGCCTATTAAGAAGAAGTGACAAAGGAGACGACCAAGGCGCCTTGCGTAAAAAGATTGCTACAAAATAGAACACACCAGGCATAAGTTGCCTACTTTGGGGTGTGGTAAATAATTTGGAAGTTGAATTATCAGCATGCCTAAGATGGGTACTAGAATTAGATAAGTGTTTTTACCTCCACGCTTAAGTTGTGTTCCATAGTCTAGCTAGTTCTCGTTGTTCTGTTTTTTTCCTGGCTCAAGATGCACAAGTTGCCCACTTGGGAATTTTAGTTGTATTGTCATCCTTCCTAAGTTGGGTACTAGTACAACTTAAGTTGGTTTATTCCACCATGCTAAGTTGTGTTCAATAATCGAGCTAGTTTTATTTTTGTTCCTTTCTCCTATGATTTTTAGTTTGTATTCTCGCCATGCCTAAGTTAGTACTGGTAATACTTAAGTCCTTTCTACCAACATGCTTAAGTTGCAGGACCTTTTCCACTATCTAATCTTATTTATTGCTTGTTCTTTTGTGTACACTTATAAGAAGGCAGTATGCAACTTCAACCTTGTTGATTCTACCTAGGATACAACTAAGTTGCTTGACCAGCTACTATTTTCTAGGGGTTTACCACAATTTCTGGGAAACTAGGGGGTTATAAAGAGATGTGTACTAGCTAGACAACTGAACTAACCAAATTAGGTACTTGTTAAGTTGGTTCTTCCACCATGCTTAAGTTGTTTTCTATAACCTAGCTAGTTTTATTTGTTATGTTTTTCCTAGAGCAAGATGCACATGGGGTTTAATTCTAGTTGTATTATCATCATGCCTAAGTTGGGTATTGGTACTAGTTAAGTTGGTTTATGCCACCGTGCTAAGTTGTGTTCTATATTATTTCTAGAGAACTATACTAACATATGTATGCAACTTTTTGGGCTGTGAAACCAACTGTGCTATATTTTTTATGTTGAAGTACTACATTCTTTCTCATGGGTTTATGTCCCCTGTATTATGCAATTTTGGTCTACATTGTTGTATCAGGTCCTCTCCCTAGGTGTATCCTAGGTACAACTAAGTTGATATATCCCTAGATTTATGTTTGGTACTTCCAGCTACAAACTGCATTGAGAACTGAAGGAGTAGTAATGAAAGAATAGTTTTTGCTAGGTATAGTACTGAAATATTCAGGATTAAGTTGCTGCAAGGAAACTGTACCCCCCTGATCCATATTAATGTTCTCAAATTTGTCTAGATTCAAATGTATCTAGCCATAGATCGATTAGTGCTTGATATCTTAGCTCCTCTTCATCTCGCTCGATTTGCTCCTGCATGCCGCCCGCCAACCTGGAGTTTCGAGCCGCCACTGTCTGACATGGCTCCCCGAGGGATAGGCCCGTCAGTCGCAAAGCGACATCCCCATTAGTTACTTGTAGCTTTTGCGCCTCACGATGGTGGTTTGTGACACCAGCCGTATCCGCGTGGATCGAGGTGGAGTTATACCTTGCGGCGGCGGCCACAAAGATAGCAAAAAAAAATCACACATGTGTTAAGTTGTATTTTGCCGGTAGTATTATTGCTTTCACATATGAGCTAAGTGTTATTTGGCACAAAATAAGTTATTCACTGACAATTTTCTAAGTCGTGTTTTCTAAAAATTAAATCGTTACTTTAACATATGCTAACTTGCATACCCACTACTGCAAAGTTGTATAACCCTTGGTGCTAAGTTGTATATCCCATATATTGCCTGCTCTATACCAGAGTTGATCACATATTTTCTAAGTCGTGTGCGTAAACAGTAATTTTTTGCTTCACACGTGTGCTAAGTTGCATACCCATTAATGCTAAGTTGTCTACCACCTAGTGTTAAGTTGCATGCTTCATCTGTGAAGTTGCCTATTATACACCAGAGTTGATCACACATTTGCTAATTCGTACTTGTAAATAGTAAATGTTGTTTCACATGTGTGCTAAATCGCATACCCATTATTGCCAAGTCGTATATCACCAGTGCTAAGTTGCATACCCCATATGTGAAGTTGCCTACTTATTTCGAGAAGTGGTAGCAACTATAGTCTGCATAAAATACAACTCACTAGGGGTATTACTGCAACTAAGACACAACCAGCAGCAAGTTAGCTACTTAAAATACAAAAAAAATAAGATAAACAAGTCTTTGTACAAAGTTGCTTTCACATAACACTAAGTTGTTTTTCAAAAAAACAATTTGTCGAAACATATACAAATGGGATCTACTTTTGAAGATCTCATTGCGACAGGTCCAACAGTGGAAACAGATCGCAATTCCGACAAGTGGTTTAAGAGTTATGACATTTCAATTCATCTCCATATGAAATTAAATGCATGTGTGATGTGCGTGTGATAGCCTTTCTATTTTTAGGATGGATGCCGGGTTGAACTAATTAGCATCTGGATGCTCCCTAGTCACGTCCTTTTTTTTTATAACCCATGCGTTGACCCAAGCCCAAATAATCAGACTCTCTAAAATCGAAACATAAGGTAGCTCGGCACTACCCTTGTTCGTGGCAGCACGCTATCTCACCAGCGAAAATGAAAACGGAAGCGAGCACAGGGCTTCAAAACTAGGAAGCTTAGAGCTCTTCTAAGATACTAAAACCAATATAAGATTTTTTTCTTCTAGATATCTCGTTGATCCATATTATCAAAATTATTTTAGCTATTATATCTATATAATTAAGGGTATGGATGTAATCTAAGATGAAAACATAATTACGTAAAAATAAACGTGTATAAAAAGAAGTCGTATGTCACGATTAGCTGTACCATAGGTTCGTGAAAATCCAGCTCTCATACAGTCATACGTCACGATTAGCTGTACCATAGGTACGCCAAAATCCAGCTCGATGCCTAATCAAAAAAAAATCAGGTAAAACCAGACCTTTATTAATCAGAAGGGATTAGATTGAGATCACCGGCAAGGTCTCGAAGCACAAAATCTGGACCTGATCCAATCCATATCATAGTTCTATTCTCTGTCCTTGCCCAGTTGGCTAGACAGTGGCTAATCCTCACCGAACTACGGTCTACTTTTACAAGTTTGGAAATTCTCAAACCACACACTAATCCTTGAGTATCCGAAACTAGATGTAAGAAAGATGATCTATTCGGTCCAATGGAGAGAACATCGGAGACCAGCCGTGAGCAATCTGTCTCAATAATGATCGGTAGCCCACTCCTGTGTATAGCTAAGTCCAAGCCCTCCAAGCACGCTAGCAGTTCGGCTTCCAACGCCTCTACACAATGTTGGAGTGAACGACAGGTCTAGAAAATTATTGCACTAGTTTCATCCCGTAGGATCATACCGGCGCCCGTAGAACCATCCTCGGCTCTAAACGACCCATCAATCGATTGCTTGACCCACCCCACTGGAGGTCCAGGAATTATCGGGGGCTTTCTGGTCTTTTCTACAAGACAAGAAGAAACCAGAGAGTCCAAAGGAAGCTTCCCCTTCAAGATAGTGTATGTCGAAGTAGACTTAATAGAGCCCAAGATTTTAGCATAGCCGCAAAAAAACCTCTTTGAACCTTCAGTAGATGGAATAGGTTTATCGTGTGTGAATTCATTCCGTTCAAACTAGGCCCTCCAAGCAATCAAGAGAGTATGATGTAACATGTGTGTTCGAGTCAATAACAAGAGCTATCAAAACCAGGTTGATGATGTAGTACGTAATACTGCCTCCGATGGTCTCATCGAGTTCCACAAACGCCTTGCGTGAGGACAATGGGCAAGTGTGTGCGCCTCATCCTCTATCTCTGCATTACAGATTCTGCATAGACCATTCACCGGAATTTTCTGTTTCAATTTGTTTTCTTCCGTAGCTATTGCATGGGATCTTAGTCCAGCACGGGTCGCATCCATCTGGCCTAGAGCTAGAGCTACCAAAGGTTCACTGTATCGGTAGTTCACTAAATGCTAAGTGATATGCAGAACGAACTAAAAACACGCCGTGATGTTTAATCCGTAAAATAGCCTCAACATCAATAGGATAAAAAATCTCATGGATTAACCGTACCTTCCAGGCCCCTTGGTCGTCAAGCACCTCTGACACCCACTTAAAACGATTGTTCCTTTTTGGAGTAAGAACCTTGGCATTTGCAATCCTGCGTAGCCAAGCATATCTCCAAATACGAAATTTTTCACCATTGCCTACACGCCAAACAATACCCTTCTTCAATAATTCCAGGGCATAGGAAATAGCTGACCGCGTGGAAGACGGATTTCCTGCAAAAAAAATATCCAGTATGTCACGTTGAGGATAATAGCACACCTTCAATACTCGGGCACACATTCTATCGGGAGAGTTGATTAACCTCCACGCTTGGCGGGCTAATAGAACTTGGTTGAATAGCCGGATATCTCTGAATCCCATGCCCCCTTGTTCCTTCGAACGGTTCATCACATTCCAATTCACCCAATGGGTTTTGCGCTTACCGCCTTCGACACCCCATCAATTTGGAGAGTTACGTCACACAAGGAAAACGGGAGTTTGAACAACCCCATCACATATGCAGGGATAGCATGAGCAATTGCCTTAATTAAGGCCTCTCTTGCGCTTTGTGCTAGTAAACTATCACCCCATGCCATAAGATACTGACAAAGGCGTGACTGCAGATTAACAAATCTACCTCTATGCATCCTGCCATGAGGGGTAGGAAGGTCAAGATATTTCTCCTCAAATTTAGGGTTCACAACTTGCAAAATTGGTTTCACATCATCTTGTATATTATTTGAGCATGAAGCACTATACATTATAGAGGACTTTGCAGGATTAATAAGTTGGCCAATACCTTTTGCATAAACGTTAATAAGATGATTGATTCGAGACGCCTCCTCCATAGAAGCGCAGAAAATAGCAAGGTATCGTTCGCAAATAGAAGGTGAGAGACCCCAGGGGCACCTCTACACACCTTAATAGGAAAAATCGCATTACTGTCTACCTCTTTTTGCAATAGAGCCGAGAGCCCATCAGCCATGAACAAAAAAAACAAAGGGGAGAGAGGATCCCCCTGTCGTAGTCCGCAGGTAGGAGTGAATGCTTCCGAAAGGATTCCGTTAAATTTGAATGAATACCTCACCATGCTAACACATGCCATTATCCATTGTATCCACCGATGTGAAAAAACCCATTTTATGCATTGTAGACTCCAAAAAATGCCAATCAGCTCTGTCATAAGCTTTCGATAAATCTAGTTTATAAGCACAATAAGAGGAATTTTAGGACGTCCCATGTTCCAAGAAGTGCAAACATTCGAAGGCCAATAGTGCATTGTCCGTGATCAAACGCACTTTGATTTTCGAAAATAATATCTCCCAACAAATGTCTCAGTCTATTGACCAAGCATTTGGACACCACCATGTAAAGGACTATACATAACCCAATAGGACGAAAATCTTTAAGCTCCATGGGGTTATCCACTTTAGAAATTAAAACAATAGATATATCGTTAGTACCTTCAGGCATAAACCATGTAGTAAAGAAGTGTCTCACCGCCTTAATCACATCACTCCTCAAAAGGTCCCAATTCCACTGAAAGAGAAACGTGCAGGAAACCCATCAGGTCCCGAGGCTTTAATGGGATTTCTTCATCCAAGAACTCCTTGCACAAGCTGTCATTCATGTCCGGAGAAATTTTCAACTGAATCAATTCACAAATAGCATCACAATATAAGGAGGGATCACGTGTGTACAATGATTTGAAGTAGGAGACCGCCATCCTTTTCATCTTAGATGGAACCAATTGTACCACTCCATTGCTATCACGTAGTTTTGCAATTTTATTTTTCCTCGCACGCTAAATAGCTTTTTGATGAAAAAACTTGGTATTTCTATCTCCTTCTCTAAGCCAATCAGTGCAAGATCTCTCAAGCCATAACATATCCTCCTTATAAAGGAATTCATTCATTAGATAACTAGTACTGCGAATTTCTGACAGAGGCACACTTGAAGCATGCAAAGATGCCAGATTCTCCCGCAGCCGCTTCAATTCCCTTGTCACATTGCCGAATCTCTTCCTACCCCATGCATGCATGTTTCTTATCATAGACCGTAGCACTGGTGGAAAAAGGGCCTCTAGTCCCGGTTCATAAGGGCCATTGGTCCCGGTTCCAGAACCGGGACCAATCACTCGGGACTAATGCTAGTCCCGGTTCGCGCACGAACCGAGACCAATGGGTCTCCACGTGGGCGGGCGAGCTACGAGGGAGGGTGGATCATTGGTCCCGGTTCGTGGGAAAAACCGGGACCAGTGGTTCCCCACGTGGCAGCACCAGAGACAGGCGCGGGGGTGGATCATTGGTCCCGGTTCTGGGCACGAACCCGGATCGTTGGTCTCTTTGCCGCGGCAGGATTTTCGGGCTATTTTTCTGCCGCGGCAGGGTTTTCTGCCACGGCAGGGTTTTGTGCCGCGGCAGGATTTCGGGCTATTTTTCTGCCACGGCAGGATTTTTTTTATAAATTTAATGGTACTACATATATACAGCAATAATGAAACCACGATATATATATTACACATCATGCACGATCACAAATATATACACCGTCTCATCCGTCTTCTTGGTCGAAACATATTATAATTACAAACGATACTCTCACAAGAATTTGATCTAATTTACACTTCTTTTATACACTTCACCCTTCCAAATGAAGTGGGTAATAGTATTCTCCTTTCGGATCTATGACTTGTTCTAACAAGAATCCGGCAATTTCCTCTTGAATTGCTTGCACGCGTTCTTGTGATAGAAGACCGTCCCGCATCCGTTCGATCTAATATAAAGAAGAGGATCAATATATATGAATGAAACTAAACACAATTGGTGGTAATAAAATAAAGTTGTGATTATTGTTTATCGTACTTCATTTTTTTGATGTTCCGGTCTGCCCCCTTCTCTTTGGTCGTCTGGCGAATGAACTCGCAGACATAGTATCCACATAAGTTATTCCCGGCTTCCTGCCTCAAGCACTTTACGAGAACGGAGTTCAATCAAAATAATAATCAAGCATGATAATGGTGGTATTGAAACTAGAATCAAAGAGATGCATGGATCTAGCAAGTAGTACTTACAGTCAATGGTTGAAATGTAAGCTCTGGCTTCCAAACACCCCTAGTTTTGGCGGTGAACCGTTTTCAAGCCCTCTAGAGGCATTCCTGCATGTCCGCCCACTTTTCTAATGGTGTGCTTTTCGAGTCCAGGACTTTTACTACTCCGGTGTCAACAGAAATGATTAAGAGAATATAGTGTAAGCTTGACACACTAACAAAATATAACACGAGTCAATTATACGCTTAACATCGAGTAATCGAAAATAGAATGTGTACAAGACAGTAACACTCACACAGCGTTGTAAGGAAATAGTATTTTCCTTCTGTTGCTGAAATACTTCAACGCTTTGAACAAGTTATCCTCTGTCTCTTTGGGATTTGTTTTTAGAGTAACTTCATGAACGAAATTACAGTCAAGAAACCCAAGGTCAAAGATTTGTCCTTTGTTGCATTCTTGAATCTTCATTCTGCATATATAATTCGTATAGTGATTAGTAAGATTATACAAGCAACGAATGAGAAGAGCTAGAAAGAATTAATTACAGAAATTAATAATACTTACAAACAATAGGCACTGACGATAGCTTTGTCGAGGGCGTCTTGTTGGTAAAACTGAAATAATTCTGGAAATTCAATCAATATGAAGCCATCTCCATGACCGTAATGGTGGTGTTTATATGCAGCATAGATCCAGTTTTTGGAATCAGCACAGGCTTGGATGTACCATTGGTGCAATCTTCGCATTTTTGTTGGTAGATCTTTGACTAACTCGGGTTTGACGAGAGGAGCCCCATACTGGTACACGTATGTTGTTTCTTGGTACCCCTCGAACTCATGCATACGGCTCATGTACTCAGTAATAGACAGTCCATATAATTGGGCTTTTTCTCCGTACAGCCGAACAAACTCCGGATCAATGTTCGGATCATGCCGCTCCTGGATCATCCACTCATTGGTATCGTACACTTTGAGCGGTTCGATCGATTGATTTTTCTGTTGTCCGAGCTAGGCAACTTCTTTCCCGACTCTCCGCTCTTTTGCCTCAGCCGACTTGGTAATAGAGTGATTATAGTCTGATGTGAGCGCTATGGGTTGGTGAAGCTGAATCCTAAGCGTGGCTGCTTTGGCTTTATCTTCTGCGGTGACCGGGAAAAATGCCTCTATCGGCTTTTTCTTGTTAGCCATGTCAATCTTCCACTTTTCATAATGGGCAGCTGCAGCCGCATCAGTTTCCTCATTTGTCTTCTCGCAAGGTAGCTTCTTCATATTTTGATGAGGTACTTTTGGAAGGGGCGATAGCTTACGTTTCGGTGATCGGAACGTGCTCTTGCTGCTGCTAGTGGTGCTGCCCCCCTTAGTATACTTCCGCTTTTGTCTCTGAGGCTCAGGGGACGGAGACCACTGAGGCGGCGGCGGCGACGGCTGAGGCGGCGATGGAGACGGTTGCGCTGAGCGGTGAGGCGGTGAAGGCGACGGTTGCGCTGGAGAATGGTGAGGTGGCGGCGAAGGTGGATTGCTGCTCTGAGGAGTGGGTGGCCTTGGCGGCACATAATTTGGAAGCATGATGCGCTCCTTTAGCCATAGAATAGTCCCCCTTTGGCTTCTCCTAGTTGAGTCAGCTCCATATCTTCCCCTACAGGGTGGTCTAGCTTCAGCTCCTCAAAATCTTCTTTCACCTCATCCACCGTGACGACAACGTACCTTTTTGGAACCGGTCTGCAATGCCAAGTTGGGTTAGGCCCAATTGGTACCGCCATGCCGATCGCCGCCATCACCCTTAAGTTCATAACCTACACCTTTAGCTCACAAGCAGTTGTCTCCGTGATATCATCCACTGGGTAGCGTTTAGGAGGAGATGTCATCGGTGCATCATCATCAACTTCATGGAGCTGCGTGGAAGCGACGCTGCTTTTCTTATTCGATGGGGCGCCGGTACCCTCGAATGCAGCTTCTACCACGTGCCGCTGAGATTGGCCGCTAGTACCTTGCTGGCTAAGTATGTCGAGTTGATCCTGGTGCCGCTTTAATAGTTCTTCTACATTACGCAGCCGGTCTGCAGCGGCCGCTTTCTCAGCTGCCTCCCTTTCCTTTCTCCTCTGATGGCTTTTATCGGGATATCTCTTCATTTCCAAGGGGAAGGCAACCTTCCACGACTTGGAGCCTGGTGTGCCTCGTGTTCGTCCCTCGTGTTCAGGATTTTTAAGGGCCCGTGTGAGCTCGTCGTTCTCTCTATCGGGAACGAACCGTCCCCCTGCAACATCATCTACTGCATTTCTAATATCGTCGATGGGCAGTAGGGGATCATCTTTGTGTTTCTGATTATATATTGCCCTCCCTTCTTTGTCCAACGTGCCCCCATGGCTGTAAAACCAGTTTCTCGCCCGTGGTGTCCATGTTGCGGGCTCTGGTCTGATCCCGGCAGTTATGTAATTGACCTCAAGTGCATCCCACTTAGGCATGCAACCGGCGTAGCCAGCAGGCCCCATGTTATGATGGTACAGTTTCTTAGCAGCGTTCTCCGTATTTATCCTAGACCTTTCCTTAGCTTCCTCCGATGTCTTGTAGTTCACAAAATCCTCCCACTAGTGTCTTAACTTAGCATAGCCAGCTTCATCGAAATTCAGAGTCTTCTCTACCTTGACAAAGTTATGGTACAGTTTCTTCTTCCAGTTCTTGAATGCATCGGCCATCTTGCTGAGAGCAAACTTCTTGACTCTTTGCACAAGCTCCCTTCTTGCTCTCTCCTCCTCATCTGGAGTCACATCTGGTTCCGGCAGGAGGAAATTTGTCATGAGCTTGTCAAAAAGCTTATCTTTGGCGTTGTCGCCGACATACGGGACTCCACCGCCGCTTGGCCGATTCCATTCTTGAACGGTGATCGGGATGTAGTCCCTCACAAGAACTCCGCATTGCTTGAAATTTTTTTTGGGACATCGACGGGAGCTTGCGGTTCGCCATCTACACCGACCACATCGATCCTATACCTCACAGTGTCATCCAACTTTTTTGTTGGGCCTCGTTTCGTTCTTACGGAAGAAGTTCTCGATCCGGAGGGCTAAAAGAAGAAAGAGTGTTAATATATGCATGTATATATAGACAGCAGCATTTTAATTACAAAAATATATATATAAACCTCGCCGGTGTTTGCGAGATTTAAGGTTCCGCCGGAGCCGTCGCCTTCTTCCTTATCGGCTTCTCCCCTGTCCCAGGCTTCGGCTTCTACCTCACCGGAGCCATCTCCTCGGTTGAGAGACTCATCTCCCTGACCGGAATCGTTCAGAAACTCACTCGCGACATCAATATCGATATCGATGTCTTCATTTTCGCAGATCATCCCTTGGAGGATGTTTTCCTGATGTGTTGGATCCATACTATCTGCAAGTTAAACAATCAACACATGGCATCGATAATGATATGACAAGTTAAACATAGTTGAAATTTAACCCTAAGGCATGCTTGGCAATTTAAGTGGGATCCGAATGGTCCAAACCCTAGTACAGGAGAGACCCCGAAATCACCTACGAGGGGTTGATTTCAATCTCTTATTAAACGTGTAATTAAAGTTGTTGAACAATGCATGATTATGAGTCTATTGTGTAGATCTCATTTTCTGAACATTTTGATATATTATACATATTTTTCTGACTTAGAAATAATTAGTTATTGAATTTATAAGATTAAACTCTTTTCTGAAATTATTTAAACAAATATTAAACTTTTACTACGTCATTATGACGTCAGCTCGGGGTGGGTTTTTTTTCTCCACGGCTAAACTAGCCACAGAGACTGACGCGGGGGGCCCAAGCCACGACAACGCCCATGTCACGCACACGCGGCGCCATGTCAACGCCACCGCGGCGCCACGTAGGCTCGCCGGCGAACTGCCAGGCGGTGGTGGAAGACGGCGGAGAGAATGGCGCGGGGTGACGCCACTGTCACGGTTCGAACCAGCGCGTCGCGGGCTACCTAAAACGGGCGGCGCCGCTACGTGAGGTGCGCCGGAGGAAGCCGTTTGACGGTGGCCGGCGGCGGCAGGTGCTCGTGGGGAGGACGGTACAGTGAGGGAGGGAGACGTAGGAGTGGTGTTGGAGCACCAGTGGCTCACCAGGAGGCCGATGGAGGGTGCGGCGAGGCCGGAGGAGGCAGGGCGCTGCCGGAATCAGTGGAGAACGCGGCGGCCGGAGTCGGGGAAGGTGGGGTCGATTGCAGCGGCGTCACCCCGCTCGCGGCTAGTGGAGCTCGCGGCGGCGGTTAGTGGCGCTCGGCGAGGGGTGTCGACGACGTGAACTGGATTTGGGCAGCCTGCCAGCGTGATTTTGCTCCGCCACAAATTTTCCTTAGCCGCGTGTCGATGTGCTCTATGAACTGGGGCAGTTGGGGAGGAGGAAGGTCGGGGCTGTTAACGGTACAGACCATTGGTCCCGGGTCATCCCAATAACCGGGACCAAAGGACCGACGGTCCCGGCTCGTGCCACCAACCGGGACCAAAGGTCTAGGGCACGAGCGTTACTATGCTGCCACGTGCACGGCCTTTGGTCCCGGTTAGTCCCACCACCCGGGACCAAAGGATCAACGGTCCCGGCTCGTGCCAACAACCGGGACCAGTGGCGTGTTAATGGCAGCGCGCGTATCCAGGGATCATCGTGGGACGAACCGGGATCGTTGACCCGTTTTTTTAGATTTTGGCAAACCTTTTGGTCTTCCCGCCATTTTCAAATTTGTTTCTTCTTTAATTAATAAGATGTTTCAATTTAAGATGATTATTTAGTTGGAATTTTAAAAAACTTTTAACAGCAAAAGTGCTTCAATTTAAATAATTAATCAAAAACCATTTTCTGTTTTCAAATATTTTTATTTGAACTATACAATTGTACTATTTACAATTAAAATTGCATTAACAAAATATTTATTGCATAATTTGGAATTTTAAAAAACTTTTAACAGGAAAAGTGCTTCAATTTAAATAACTAATAAAAAACCATTTTATGTTTTCAAATATTTTTATTTGAACTATACAATTGTACTATTTACAATTAAAATTGCATTAACAAAATATTTATTGCATAATTCGGAATTTTAAAAAACTTTTAACAGGAAAAGTGCTTCAATTTAAATAACTAATCAAAAACCATTTTCTGTTTTCAAATATTTTTATTTGAACTATACAATTGTACTATTTACAATTAAAATTGCATTAACAAAATATTTATTGCATAATTTGGAATTTAAAAAAACTTTACAAGATTTGAACTACAAGTACATGATATAATGCTTGTGAATTTTGAAAAAAATCATTTATAGGTTCGCAACATGCTATTTCATTAGAGATCCACTTCAAGTTTAGCGAGGCTCAGCCCCGGGCTAAGAAGCTTCATGCCCGCCGTTTTGAATATAGTTTGAAACGGGCATAAGAAATTCAAAAATGATCCAAACAATGTGAAACCTTCGCGTGGTATCATATTATGTGTCACAGTTGCAAGGAAAAATATTGAACTTGAAAAATTGCAAACATCATAAAAAATCCTTCACCAAATGACCTATCATGTTCGAGGTTTCATGGCATTTAGGTCAAACCACCAATGTTATGGCTGGAATCAGGCAATAGTTTGTGATAATGTGCCCATACTATGCACACATGTGCATCTTAGGATGGCTTACGTTGTTGCAGGACGAAGTTTTCCCTTTCGACACATGAAAAAGCCAACTTCCATTTTTGAGGTGCCGAAATCAGGGTGTTCTGTGAAGCAACCACCAAATTAAAGTTTGGCATTGGTACCAAACCATTTTTCAAAAATAATATACCACCTTATATGGACAATTTCCCAACCGGTGTATCAGGAACCTTTTTGTCCATCCCTCATGAAAAAGACAAATTCCTGCCGAATCGGTAGGAGGTTGCCAAGATTTGAACTACAAGTACATGATATAATGCTTGTGAATATTTTTAAAAATAATTTATAGGTTCGCAACATGCTATTTCATCAGAGATCTACTTCAAGTTCAGCGAGGCTCAGCCCCGGGCGAAGAAGCTTCATGCCCGCCATTTTGAATATAGTTTGAAACGGGCATAAGAAATTCAAAAATGATCCAAACAATGTGAAACCTTCGCGTGGTGTCATATTATGTGTCACAGTTGCAAGGAAAAATATTGAACTTGAAAAATTGCAAACATCATAAAAAATCCTTCACCAAATGACCTATCATGTTCGAGGTTTCATGGCATTTAGGTCAAACCACCAATGTTATGGCTGGAATCAGGGCATAGTTTGTGATAATGTGCCCATACTATGCACACATGTGCATCTTAGGATGGCTTACGTTGTTGCAGGACGAAGTTTTCCCTTTCGACACATGAAAAAGCCAACTTTCATTTTTGAGGTGCCGAAATCGGGGTGTTCTGTGAAGTAACCACCAAATTAAAGTTTGGCATTGGTACCAAACCATTTTTCAAAAATACTATACCACCTTATATGGACAATTTCCCAACCGGTGTATCAGGAACCTTTTTGTCCATCCCTCATGAAAAAGACAAATTCCTGCCGAATCGGTAGGAGGTTGCCAAGATTTGAACTACAAGTACATGATATAATGCTTGTGCATTTAAAAAATAATAATTTATAGGTTCGCAACATGCTATTTCATCAGAGATCTACTTCAAGTTCAGCGAGGCTCAGCCCCGGGCTAAGAAACTTCATGCCCGCCATTTTGAATATAGTTTGAAACGGGCATAAGAAATTCAAAAATGATCCAAACAATGTGAAACCTTCGCGTGGTGTCATATTATGTGTCATAGTTGCAAATAAAATATTGAACTTGAAAAATTGCAAACATCATAAAAAATCCTTCACAAAATGTCCTATCATGTTCGAGGTTTCATGGCATTTAGGTCAAACCACCAATGTTATGGCTAGAATCAGGGCATAGTTTGTGATAATGTGCCCATACTGTGCACACATGTGCATCTTGGGATGGCTTACGATGTTGCAGGAGGAAGTTTTCCCTTTCGACACACGAAAAAGCCAACTTCCATTTTTGAGGTGCCGAAATCGGGGTGTTCTGTGAAGCAACCACCAAATTAAAGTTTGGCATTGGTACCAAACCATTTTTAAAAAATACTATACCACCTTATATGGACAATTTCCCAACCGGTGTATCAGTATCCTTTCCGTCCATCCCTAATGAAAAAGACAAATTCCTTCCGAATCGGTAGGAGGTTGCCAAGATTTGAACTACAAGTACATGATATAATGCTTGTGAATTTTTAAAAAAATCATTTATAGGTTCGCAACATGCTATTTCATCAGAGATCCACTTCAAGTTCAGCGAGGCTCAGCCCCGGGCTAAGAAGCCTCATGCCCGCCAATTTGAATATAGTTTGAAACGGGCATAAGAAATTAAAAAATGATCCAAACAATGTGAAACCTTCCCGTGGTGTCATATTATGTGTCATAGTTGCAAGGAAAAATATTGAACTTGAAAAATTGCAAACATCATAAATAATCCTTCACAAAATGACCTATCATGTTCAAGGTTTCATGGCATTTAGGTCAAACCACCAATGTTATGGCTAGAATCAGGGCATAGTTTGTGATAATGTGCCCATACTGTGCACACATGTGCATCTTGGGATGGCTTACGATGTTGCAGGAGGAAGTTTTCCCTTTCGACACATGAAAAAGCCAACTTCCATTTTTGAGGTGCCGAAATCGGGGTGTTCTGTGAAGCAACCACCAAATTAAAATTTGGCATTGGTACCAAACCATTTTTCAAAAATAATATACCACCTTATATGGACAATTTCCCAACCGGTGTATCAGGAACCTTTTTGTCCATCCCTCATGAAAAAGACAAATTCCTGCCGAATCGGTAGGAGGTTGCCAAGATTTGAACTACAAGTACATGATATAATGCTTGTGAATATTTTTAAAAAATAATTTATAGGTTCGCAACATGCTATTTCATCAGAGATCTACTTCAAGTTCAGCGAGGCTCAGCCCCGGGCGAAGAAGCTTCATGCCCGCCATTTTGAATATAGTTTGAAACGGGCATAAGAAATTCAAAAATGATCCAAACAATCTGAAACCTTCGCGTGGTGTCATATTATGTGTCACAGTTGCAAGGAAAAATATTGAACTTGAAAAATTGCAAACATCATAAAAAATCCTTCACAAAATGACCAATCATGTTCGAGGTTTCATGGCATTTTGGTCAAACCACCAATGTTATGGCTAGAATCAGGGCATAGTTTGTGATAATGTGCCCATACTGTGCACACATGTGCATCTTAGGATGGCTTATGTTGTTGCAGGAGGAAGTTTTCCCTTTCGACACATGAAAAAGCCAACTTCCATTTTTGAGGTGCCGAAATCGGGGTGTTCTGTGAAGCAACCACCAAATTAAAGTTTGGCATTGGTACCAAACCATTTTTCAAAAATACTATACCACCTTATATGGACAATTTCCCAACCGGTGTATCAGGAACCTTTCTGTCCATCCCTCATGAAAAAGACAAATTCCTGCCGAATCGGTAGGAACGTTACAAGATTTGAACTACAAGTACATGATATAATGCTTGTGAATTTTGAAAAAAATCATTTATAGGTTCGCAACATGCTATTTCATTAGAGATCCACTTCAAGTTTCAGCGAGGCTCAGCCCCGGGCTAAGAAGCTTCATGCCCGCCATTTTGAATATAGTTTGAAACGGGCATAAGAAATTCAAAAATGATCCAAACAATGTGAAACCTTCGCGTGGTATCATATTATGTGTCATAGTTGCAAAGAAAATATTGAACTTGAAAAATTGCAAACATCATAAAAAATCCTTCACAAAATGACCTATCATGTTCGAGGTTTCATGGCATTTAGGTCAAACCACCAATGTTATGGCTAGAATCAGGGCATAGTTTGTGATAATGTGCCCATACTGTGCACACATGTGCATCTTGGGATGGCTTACGATGTTGCAGGAGGAAGTTTTCCCTTTCGACACACGAAAAAGCCAACTTCCATTTTTGAGGTGCCGAAATCGGGGTGTTCTGTGAAGCAACCACCAAATTAAAGTTTGGCATTGGTACCAAACCATTTTTCAAAAATACTATACCACCTTATATGGACAATTTCCCAACCGGTGTATCAGGAACCTTTCTGTCCATCCCTCATGAAAAAGACAAATTCCTGCCGAATCGGTAGGAGGTTGCCAAGATTTGAACTACAAGTACATGATATAATGCTTGTGAATTTTTAAAAAAATCATTTATAGGTTCAGCAACATGCTATTTCATCAGAGATCCACTTCAAGTTCAGCGAGGCTCAGCCCCGGGCTAAGAAGCCTCATGCCCGCCAGTTTGAATATAGTTTGAAACGGGCATAAGAAATTCAAAAATGATCCAAACAATGTGAAACCTTCCCGTGGTGTCATATTATGTGTCACAGTTGCAAGGAAAAATATTGAACTTGAAAAATTGCAAACATCATAAAAAATCCTTCACAAAATGACCTATCATGTTCGAGGTTTCATGGCATTTAGGTCAAACCACCAATGTTATGGCTAGAATCAGGGCATAGTTTGTGATAATGTGCCCATACTGTGCACACATGTGCATCTTGGGATGGCTTACGATGTTGCAGGAGGAAGTTTTCCCTTTCGACACACGAAAAAGCCAACTTCCATTTTTGAGGTGCCGAAATCGGGGTGTTCTGTGAAGCAACCACCAAATTAAAGTTTGGCATTGGTACCAAACCATTTTTCAAAAATACTATACCACCTTATATGGACAATTTCCCAACCGGTGTATCTAGGAACCTTTTGTCCATCCCTCATGAAAAAGACAAATTCCTGCCGAATCGGTAGGAGGTTGCCAAGATTTGAACTACAAGTACATGATATAATGCTTGTGAATTTTTAAAAAAATCATTTATAGGTTCGCAACATGCTATTTCATCAGAGATCCACTTCAAGTTCAGCGAGGCTCAGCCCCGGGCTAAGAAGCTTCATGCCCGCCAGTTTTGAATATAGTTTGAAACGGGCATAAGAAATTCAAAAATGATCCAAACAATGTGAAACCTTCGCGTGGTGTCATATTATGTGTCACAGTTGCAAGGAAAAATATTGAACTTGAAAAATTGCAAACATCATAAAAAATCCTTCACAAAATGACCTATCATGTTCGAGGTTTCATGGCATTTAGGTCAAACCACCAATGTTATGGCTAGAATCAGGGCATAGTTTGTGATAATGTGCCCATATTGTGCACACATGTGCATCTTGGGATGGCTTACGATGTTGCAGGAGGAAGTTTTCCCTTTCGACACACGAAAAAGCCAATTTCCATTTTTGAGGTGCCGAAATCGGGGTGTTCTGTGAAGCAACCACCAAATTAAAGTTTGGCATTGGTACCAAACCATTTTTCAAAAATACTATACCACCTTATATGGACAATTTCCCAACCGGTGTATCTAGGAACCTTTCTGTCCATCCCTCATGAAAAAGACAAATTCCTGCCGAATCGGTAGGAGGTTGCCAAGATTTGAACTACAAGTACATGATATAATGCTTGTGAATTTTAAAAAAATCATTTATAGGTTTCACAACATGCTATTTCATCAGAGATCCTACTTCAAGTTCAGCGAGGCTCAGCCCCGGGCTAAGAAGCTTCATGCCCGCCGTTTTGAATATAGTTTGAAACGGGCATAAGAAATTCAAAAATGATCCAAACAATGTGAAACCTTCGCGTGGTGTCATATTATGTGTCACAGTTGCAAGGAAAAAATATTGAACTTGAAAAATTGCAAACATCATAAAAAATCCTTCACAAAATGACCTATCATGTTCGAGGTTTCATGGCATTTAGGTCAAACCACCAATGTTATGGCTAGAATCGAGGGCATAGTTTGTGATAATGTGCCCATACTTGTGCACACATGTGCATCTTGGGATGGCTTACGATGTTGCAGGAGGAAGTTTTCCCTTTCGACACACGAAAAAGCCAACTTCCATTTTTGAGGTGCCGAAATCGGGGTGTTCTGTGAAGCAACCACCAAATTAAAGTTTGGCATTGGTACCAAACCATTTTCAAAAATACTATACCACCTTATATGGACAATTTCCCAACCGGTGTATCTAGGAACCTTTCTGTCCATCCCTCATGAAAAAGACAAATTCCTGCCGAATCGGTAGGAGGTTGCCAAGATTTGAACTACAAGTACATGATATAATGCTTGTGAATTTTAAAAAAATCATTTATAGGTTCAGCAACATGCTATTTCATCAGAGATCCACTTCAAGTTCAGCGAGGCTCAGCCCCGGGCTAAGAAGCTTCATGCCCGCCGTTTTGAATATAGTTTGAAACGGGCATAAGAAATTCAAAAATGATCCAAACAATGTGAAACCTTCGCGTGGTGTCATATTATGTGTCACAGTTGCAAGGAAAAATATTGAACTTGAAAAATTGCAAACATCATAAAAAATCCTTCACAAAATGACCTATCATGTTCGAGGTTTCATGGCATTTAGGTCAAACCACCAATGTTATGGCTAGAATCAGGGCATAGTTTGTGATAATGTGCCCATATTGTGCACACATGTGCATCTTGGGATGGCTTACGATGTTGCAGGAGGAAGTTTTCCCTTTCGACACACGAAAAAGCCAACTTCCATTTTTGAGGTGCCGAAATCGGGGTGTTCTGTGAAGCAACCACCAAATTAAAGTTTGGCATTGGTACCAAACCATTTTTCAAAAATACTATACCACCTTATATGGACAATTTCCCAACCGGTGTATCTGGAACCTTTCTGTCCATCCCTCATGAAAAAGACAAATTCCTGCCGAATCGGTAGGAGGTTGCCAAGATTTGAACTACAAGTACATGATATAATGCTTGTGAATTTTTTAAAAATCATTTATAGGTTCACAACATGCTATTTCATCAGAGATCCACTTCAAGTTCAGCGAGGCTCAGCCCCGGGCTAAGAAGCTTCATTGCCCGCGTTTTGAATATAGTTTGAAACGGGCATAAGAAATTCAAAAATGATCCAAACAATGTGAAACCTTCGCGTGGTGTCATATTATGTGTCACAGTTGCAAGGAAAAATATTGAACTTGAAAAATTGCAAACATCATAAAAAATCCTTCACAAAATGACCTATCATGTTCGAGGTTTCATGGCATTTAGGTCAAACCACCAATGTTATGGCTAGAATCAGGGCATAGTTTGTGATAATGTGCCCATATTGTGCACACATGTGCATCTTGGGATGGCTTACGATGTTGCAGGAGGAAGTTTTCCCTTTCGACACACGAAAAAGCCAATTTCCATTTTTGAGGTGCCGAAATCGGGGTGTTTGTGAAGCAACCACCAAATTAAAGTTTGGCATTGGTACCAAACCATTTTTCAAAAATACTATACCACCTTATATGGACAATTTCCCAACCGGTGTATCTGGAACCTTTCTGTCCATCCCTCATGAAAAGACAAATTCCTGCCGAATCGGTAGGAGGTTGCCAAGATTTGAACTACAAGTACATGATATAATGCTTGTGAATTTTAAAAAAATCATTTATAGGTTCACAACATGCCTATTCATCAGAGATCCACTTCAAGTTCAGCGAGGCTCAGCCCCGGGCTAAGAAGCTTCATGCCCGCCGTTTTGAATATAGTTTGAAACGGGCATAAGAAATTCAAAAATGATCCAAACAATGTGAAACCTTCGCGTGGTGTCATATTATGTGTCACAGTTGCAAGGAAAAATATTGAACTTGAAAAATTGCAAACATCATAAAAAATCCTTCACAAAATGACCTATCATGTTCGAGGTTTCATGGCATTTAGGTCAAACCACCAATGTTATGGCTAGAATCAGGCATAGTTTGTGATAATGTGCCCATATTGTGCACACATGTGCATCTTGGGATGGCTTACGATGTTGCAGGAGGAAGTTTTCCCTTTCGACAGCACGAAAAAGCCAATTTCCATTTTGAGGTGCCGAAATCGGGGTGTTTCTATGAAGCAACCACCAAATTAAAGTTTGGCATTGGTACCAAACCATTTTTCAAAAATACTATACCACCTTATATGGACAATTTCCCAACCGGTGTATCAGGAACCTTTCTGTCCATCCCTCATGAAAAGACAAATTCCCTGCCGAATCGGTAGGAGGTTGCAAGATTTGAACTACAAGTACATGATATAATGCTTGTGAATTTTTTAAAAAATCATTTATAGGTTCACAACATGCTATTTCATCAGAGATCCACTTCAAGTTCAGCGAGGCTCAGCCCCGGGCTAAGAAGCTCATGCCCGCCGTTTTGAATATAGTTTGAAACGGCATAAGACAATTCAAAAAATGATCCAAACAATGTGAAACCTTAGCGTGGTGTCATATTATGTGTCACAGTTGCAAGGAAAAATATTGAACTTGAAAAATTGTAAAACATCATAAAATCCTTCACAAAATGACCTATCACGTTCGAGGTTTCATGCATTTAGTCAAACCACCAATGTCATGGCTAGAATCAGGGCCATAGTTTGTGATAATGTGCCCATATGTGCACACATGTGCATCTTGGATGGCTTACGA
>OU342745.1:413804217-413851622 GCA_910589775.1 Avena eriantha | reverse complement strand
AAGATACATTTGGTGGATTAGTTCCCAACACTGTGGAAAGTGTATCCCCTTTGTGTCTAATATTGAATATAGAGCTGGATAATGTTCCCGTAGAGTAGAATGGACAAACCATTTATCTTCGCAGAATCTAATCTGTGAACCATCCTAATATTAAATACCAAAGTGGAAAAATGTTTTTTGGATGCCATTAGTCCCGCGCCCAAAAATGTGAATCTCCGGGTTTCGAATACACTTGAAACACAGCTTTGGAGCCAACATACTTCCTCCATAGAATGGTTTGCTAGACACCCTCTTCTGTAAGTAGTTTAACAAACATTTACCTAGAAGCGTGGTGTTTTTGACTGTGTAAATCATTTATGCCCAATCCACCATACTCTTTTGGCTGCAAACCACATTCCATCTGGCCGGTGATACTTCTGTTTTTCACTATCCCCTTGACAAAAGAATCTTGATTGGAAATAATCCACTTTCTTCAGACACCTTTGGCAACTGGAAAAACGAGATCATATACAGTACCATATTGATGAGTACTGAATTAATGAGAACAAGTCTTCCGCCAAGGATAGCAATTTACCTTTCCAACTATTAAGACGTTTCTGTAGTCTTTCATCATCTAGTTGTTTCCATTCAGCAATCGTGAGTCGCCAATAATGAATCGGTATTCCCACATAGTTGATTGGAAATGTCCCAGACTACAGCCGAAAAGATCAGCATATAGATGGGCATCGTTATTAGCCTCGCAAAATAATACAACCACTTTTATGGAAGTTAATTTTAATCCAGAGAGTTGCTCAAATACTGATAAAATTAATTTCAGATTCTTAGCCTTCTCCAAATCGTGTCCATAAATAGGATTGTATCGTCAGCATATGTGAGAATAGAGAGACCACCATCAACTAGATGGGGAACTAATCCTCAACTTGGCCATCAGTCTTGGCTCTCTCATTAGGATAGCCCACATATCTGCCACTATATTAAATAGTATAGGCGATAGCGGATCCCCTTGTCTTAGTCCTTTTTTTCGTTTGGAAGTATTTGCTAGTGTCATCATTGACATTAATAGCAACACTACCACCAGACACAAAAGAGTGTATGAGAGCACACTACTCCTTTGAAAAACCTTTCATTCGGAGTGTTTGCTGAAGAAAAGACCATTAACCTTGTCATAAGCCTTCTCAGTCATCTTGAATAATACACAAAGAAAACACACCATTTAATTTCTTTGAGTGTAAGTTCATGTATTGTTTCATGGAGGATTACTACACCATCTAGGATGTTTCTTTCTTCTTGCATAAAAGCGGTTTGAGACGGGCGTACAACATGATCAGCTACCGATTTAATCTAATCGTAGCAACTTTTGTGAATATTTTAAAACTACCGTTAAGGAGGCAGATTGGACGATACTGTTGTATTCGCTCTGCATTAGTAACCTTAGGTAGTAAAATAATGTTGCCAAAATTGAGACTAAAAAGGTCTAACTGACCAGCATGCAAGAACTCAAAAAGAAGCATCAGATCCTCCTTAACAACTTCCCATAATTTCGATAAAATTTCTGCTAGGGAAGCCATCAGGCCCCGGTGCTTTGTTTATGTTCCATTTGGAAAATAGCTTTCTTGACCTCCTCCTCCGTATAAGGGGTGATTAGAAAGTTGTTCTCCTCAACAGAAACTTGTGGAATATCCACTATTGGGGACTCATCCAACACGAATGAATTCTCCGGTGTTGCCCCAAACAAGGACTTGTAATTGTTGGGTTCGCAGCATAGAAAACAAAAAAATCCTACGATGAGAACTATACGCCAAGATCTATCTACTAGATACAGAGCAACGGGTGGATATACATCCATAGAGACGTACCATCAAAGACAACAGAGTTTTGTTAATGAGTTGGAACTCGTGGATGATGTAGTCGTACGCTTGCCGACCTCAAGATCGTGTGGAAGTCCTAGCGTCGCAAATCAGCAGCGCATCCGTCCTCGCACACACGTTCAAGCCACCAGACAACCTCCACCTCCTCGCTCCAGTGAATCAGCGGAAGCAGCAACTCCTTCCAGACGCAAGGCCACCAGGAACATGTATCTCGCTAATCCGAGACCATGGGGAATATCTAGAGGGGGAGAGAGATCCTTCACGAGGAGGTGTGCTTTGTGAGGGAGGAGAGGGGGCTTTTTATAGGAGAGGGGGGCTCCTCCCCTCCACTGGACGGCGGCCAAGGGGGTGCCCCCCCACCTCTTCCTCTCCTCATTCATGTGGTGGAAGCTCCACTCACATCAATTCAAGCTCCACCCAAAATTCCATCACATGCATTAATTTCCACCAAATTTAATGCAACTCTTAATTAATGAAACTCTTTTATTTATTTTATTCACATTTTGTTAGTTACTTTAATTAAAAACGTTCACATAAACCCCTTGCAACATTTCAATATCACATGCAGAACCACTTTCTGCAATTTCACCCGAACAATTCTGGTTTCTATCGAAACAATTCCTGCGCTTTGCAATTCTTTCGTCTGAAACATATGTGCTCCAAAATGGTGTCCGGAAACCCTTAAGTGTGTCACCCTATGGTTCGCGAATAATGCAGACATGATTGAGACTCCTCTCAAATCAATAATCAGAAGCGGGACCTGGAGATCCATATTGCCTCCTGCACATTCAACGATGACTTCTGTGATCGTGAGAACCTTAGCGCTAGTAACTTAATCCCTATGTCTCATGATATAATACATGTCTGAGATTCGATCATCGGTATCCAAATACCTAGTTTGATGTCGTTACCGACATGCACTCTTTTCTCGTTTCTGTGATATAACATTCAGTGATCACATCACTTGCTTGCAAGCTATCTTAATATGATATCACCGAGAGGGCCTAGAGTATATCTATCCGTCATCGGGATTGAACAATTCCACTCTTGATCCACGAGCCTCAACATAACACCTTCGTAGCACTGAACCCACCTTTATAGTCACCCTGTTACGGTGTGACGTTTGATGTTATCAAGATACTCTTCCGGTGTTAGCAATTACACTATGTGGAAATTTGCTTATCAGTGGAGCATATTTTTTGCTATCAATGGCGCATATGGAATGTGCCACTAGTGTTGCGCCACTTATAATTAAGTATGAATGTTGCATATCAAATATGCGCCATTGATAGTGGTACAACTAGTGGCGCATCTATAATGTGTGCCATTGATATTTTATTAGTGGAGCATATTTACATATAAGCTCCACTGATGTGTATGCGCCACTGGCTAAATAGATGATGCGTCACTGATGATTTGTATAGGTATACAAATACAAGGCTCTCAAGTATTATATATACAGGTATCTATACACGTACATATACAGGTATTTATACAGGTACACAACAATATAAAAGAAAAGAAACAGACATAATAGTACAAAGAATTATACATTATCACATCAATTAGAATCTGACATAGTGACAAGTGCCGGAATATTATACAAGTCTACAACAAGTTTATCATCATCTCTGATACATTACACACTAGATATCGTCATCTACAAAGAACATGCCTACTTCTGTCAATAGATAAGGGCAGCAAGTTTTGCTGACTCGAGAGCATCCGCTTTCGTCAATAGATATAGTCTCTAAAGCATTTTCTGTGATGCAACATGGGTGTGTTGTCTGTGTGCTGGGACATTGAGGAAAACAGAGCCAAGCATCTAATTACTTACTGCCAGACAGCACAACATGGCTTCATGGATCTTCAGAGACAAGCTTTCCAAAGTTTGTTTAAAGACATCCTATTTGGAAATGTACAAACATTCTTCTGCAACCTGCAAGCATGATGAAAGAGTTAGTTTAAACTGTGACCTGACTCACCATGACTTTTGTACTATTGTATGTAAAGAATCGAAATAACAATCAAATATTTGTTTACATTCGGACCTCCTGAAGAAAAATGAGAATTAATATTAAAAGGCCCATGTACTAACATGTGTATTTGCTACTATTCTTCCCTGATTTGTTTTGTGAAACAGGAAGCAAAGAATAAAAAATATAGCAATCTGTCCGCGGCGGCTATTTAATGTGCTGGCAGTCAAGCCAAAACATACTCTGTTATCAGGTGTAGAACATAAGATAGAGCCAAAATTGTTTAAGGAAGAAACAAGTTTGTAGGATCTATAAAGGCTAAATAAATAGGTTCCAAAATGTACTCACCAGTAGAATTGGTATGGTCTCGGAGAAGCCAAGCCTTTCCGTTGTTAGCCTCGAAAGAATTTCCACAGATGTTTCTTCTTCGAGAATCAATGCATTGAGCTCCATCATCTCTCCAAAGCCACAGACTATAAAATTTGCAAGTAGGTTGGATGTCGTGGTTAATTAAACCAAAAATAAAAGAATCTAAACAACACAACAAAATGTATAATTTGAACCGATAAATAACAACAACTTCCATCCCTTCTAGTCACACAAATCGAAGGAAAATGCTAACTGTAAAAATTTCCTTACATTATGCTTTCAGGCATTCTAGCTTGTTCCTCAAATGCTAAATATAACATGAGGTGAAGATTTCTTTTTTACCAGATATAGAGCCCCAAAGATGATGTTCTATTACAAAAAAGTATTTAGATTAAATGTACAGGGGGAAGACTATGGTACCTACAGATCCACCACATACATTTGCTTTGAGATGGACATAAACTAAGATAGCAGAAATCATTCTAAAATACAACTATTGGGAATACAAGCCTATACCAACCATAGCTCTGCTCATGGCCCTACCTAATTAAATGCTGGACCACGCCATTATGAACTTTGGATCTGAACATGTCAGTACAGGAATCTGAAATTGAATTCAGAAACAATGCTCTTCCCTTTAGTTTCCGCACAAGTCTAGGTCATCAAAATTAAGCACGAGCTAATTACACATATGAAAGGATCAAATGATTTTTAAACTAAAGTAAAACGCAGAGGACACATTTCCTTGATACAATTAGATGCTAACATTTATTTTTAGAATGCATGTCAGTACACCAAATGCATGGCCAGAGCATCCATCCCACCGACAGCTTCTCCTACCTGAGGTAGCATCTAGCCCTGCGCCATGGGAAAAAACAAAGAAGGGAAGAGGATTGCATTCCAGGAACGGAACAAAGAAGAAGGTGATGTCCAATCTTCCACAACATCTCGACCAGACAGACCACATCGAAGCAGCGCCCTCCACATACCACATCAGTGGGGTTGGTTTAGAGCGGCAAAGCGAGGAGCACATGCTTTCCATGTCGCGGGCAAGGTCGGCAACATCGTTCTAGTCTTCTTCTAATCAGCATCGTCATGTCCCGTGCCCCGTTATCCTCTTTTATTTCCCCAACTGTGCGGGGTCCTAGAAAGGACGGCTTTGTCCGGAATGGCGGCGCCTGCCTGACCTTGCTCCACTACCGCCATAGGTCCATCCCCTCTGCTGCTCGTCGACCTGGTACCCTACCGCCGCTACGCCTCTATAGCACACGCCCTTGCTGCTCCCGGTCGTTGCTCACGCCAAGCGCATTCCGACCTATGCATGCGAGGAAGCTCCCACTCTCCTTGCACAATCGAATCGATTCGATTCAATTCAATCTGATTCGATTCTTTCTAGGCAGAGAGTGGACTGGAGGGGGAGAAGTGCCCTCAACGGCGGGGGGCTACTGGCACGGCGGAGAAGGGGGGCATCGTAGGCGGGGAAGGGGATGACTAGTGGGTGGGCGGGCATGCATGAACTTGGCTGCCACCGCGCATCTCCTCATGGTGGGCAGCAGCCCCTCCGCGCCACAACGGATGCGCGCGCCCTCCAGCGAGCAAGCACGCCGCGACGTTGTTGGATATCGTCCTGCCTGCGTGTGGATGGGTCGGCGCTGCCGCTTCCATGTGGCACAAGGAGGAAGCCCGGCGCGACGTCGTGGTTGCTGGGGCCGCGGCATTGGCCTCTTGTGGAGTGAATAGGACTAGGAGGGGGTTAGGGTTTGGTTCGGGGGGAAGGGGTCGAGAGGACGGTTTGGTAAAGTGGTTTCGATTTTGTGAGAGGAGAGAAAGGTGGGTGCGGTGTTAGTGTGGTGCGTTGGATTGGAATATTATTCATTTTTTTAATAAAACATTTACAAATATGTTTCGAGTCATATTTGAGCTCACCACAAATTATCAGTGGCGCATTTTTTGCAATCTGCGCCATTGGCAAATAATATCAGTGGCGCATCTCCAATATGCGCCATTAATAATTCTTCCACCTTTCTGAGTGGTGGGATCTAGGTGGGGCCCACAAATTATCAATGGCACATATTGAGGAAGATGCGTCATTGGTGAGGAGAATATCAATGGCGCATATTGCAATATGCTCCATTGATGAGCATATATCAATGGCGCATATGGACATATGCGCCATTGACATTTGGTCCACAGCCCTCCGGGGTGCCGGGCCCACATTATCAGTGGCGCATTTTTGTTGATATGTGCCACTGGTTAAACAAAATATCGGTGGAGCATATTTTTAAATGTGCCACTAATAATTATCAGTGGAGCATATTCAAAAAAATGCTCCACTGCTAATAAATCTATCCATGAGCCTTTCTCTAGTAGTGTTAACATGATCTCATGGTCTAAGGACTAAGATTACTTCGTATGATGTTATACCAATATAAACATAATGACTTTGATCATAATACTATACTTCGGATGAATGTTCAACACATCATTTCACAAATGGTGTGACCTCGTTATTAACAACATCCAATTTCCATGATCAGGAAACTTTGATCATCTTGTTAATCAATGAGCTAGTCTATAAGAGAGGCATAACTACGAACCTTTTTGTTTATTAAACACACATGTATTGACGTTTCCTATCAATACAATTATAGCATGCAAAATAAACATCTATCATATACAAGGAATACATAATAACAACTTTATTATTGCCTCTCAGGGCATATTTCCTTCAGTCTCCCACTTGCACTAGAGACAATAATCTAGTTCACATAGTGATAAATCTAACACCCATGGAGTTCTAGTGTTGATCATGTTTTGCCCTAGGGAGAACTTTAGTCAACGGATCTGCTACATTTAGGTCCGTGTGTACTTTACAAATCTTTATATCTCCATCCTTGACATGCTCGCGGATGGAGTGAAACCGGCGCTTAATATGCTTGGAATTCTTGTGAGACCTTGGTTCCTTGGCGTTGGCTATGGCTCCATTGTTGTCACAATAGATCACTATTGGGTCCAATGCACTAGGGACCACACCTAGTTCCGTTATGAACTCCTTCATCCAAACCACTTCCTGCGCCGTTTCTGAAGCAGCAACATATTCTGCCTCCGTCGTTGATCCAGCCACCACAGGTTGTTTGGAACTCCTCCAACTAACTGTTGCTCCGTTCAAGAGAAATACATATCCGGATTGAGACTTAGAGTCATCCAGATCGGTGTCAAAGCTAGCATCGACATAATACTTAGCGACTAGCTCTTCTTCACCTTCGTATATAAGAAACATATCCTTAGTTCTTCTTAAGTACTTAACGATATTCTTAACCGCTATCCACTGTTTCGAACCTGGATCAGATTGGTACCTACTAATCAAACTAATAGCATGTGCCACATCCGGTCTTGTACATAGCATGGCGTACATTATAGAGCCTATGGCTGAGGCATAGGGAATCTTATCCATTATCTCTCTTTCTTCCGCTGTAGCCGGACTTTGAGTCTTACTCAATGTCTTGCCTTGCAACATAGGTAAGAAACCCTTCTTACTTCCGTCCATATTAAACTTCTTTAATATCTTATCAAGGTATGTACTTTGTGATAGCCCAGTTAGGCGCATTGATCTATCTCTATAGATTTTAATGCCTAATATATATGAAGCTTCACCAAGGTCTTTCATCGAAAATTTGCTGTTTAGATAACTTTTAACACTATTTAAAAGATGTATATCATTTCCAATCAATAATATGTCATCCACATATAATATCAGAAATGCCACATTGCTCCCACTCACTTTCTTGTAAATACAAGCCTCTCCATAAGTTGGACAAATCCAAACTCTTTGATCACCTCATCAAAGCGGAGATTCCAACTCTAGGATGCTTGCTTCAGTCCATAGATGGATCGCTGAAGCTTGCATACCTTATCAGCATCCTTAGGATCGACAAAACCCTTAGGTTGTATCATATACAACTCTTCTTCAATATTACCATTGAGGAACGCGGTTTTGACATCCATTTGCCATATTTCATAATCGAAATATGCAGCAATTGCTAAAAAAATCCTAACCGACTTTAGCATCGCTACGGGAGAGATGTCTCATCGTAGTCAACTCCTTGAATTTGTCGAAACCCTTTTGCGACAAGTCGAGCTTTATAGATGGTCACATTACCATCAGCATATGTTTTTCTTTTGAAAATCTATTTATTCTCAACGGCCTTTCGATTGTGAGGTAAGTCCACCAAGGTCCAAACCTAGTTTTCGTACATGGATTCCATCTCGGATTTCATGGCTTCTAGCCATTTGTTGGAATCCGGGCTCATCATCGCTTCTTCATACGTCGCAGGGTCATCTATTTCATCAATCATGAAATTCATAACAGGATTGCCATACAGTTTAGGAGCTGCACGTGTCCTAGTTGACCTGCGAGGTTCGGTAGTGTCCTCTTTCGGAGTTTCATGATCAGTATCATTAGCTCTCTCTTCATTTTGTGAAGTCAACTCCGAAACAACTTCCGGTGCTGCGCCCCTCGCCATTTCATGAATTGAAGGTTCAATAACCTCTTCGAGTTCTACCTTCCGACTACTCACAACTATCGCGAGAAACTCCTTCTCAAGAAAGGATCCATTCTTGGCAACAAAAACCTTGCCCTCAGATCTGTGATAGAAGGTATACCTAATCGTTTCCTTAGGGTATCCTATGAAGATGCATTTTTCTGCTTGGGGTTCGAGTTTATCCGGCTGAAGTTTCTTCACATAAACACCGCATCCCCAAACTTTAAGAAATGACACCTTAGGTTTGTTTCCAAACCATAATTCATATGGTGTCATTTCAACGGATTTAGATGGTGCCCGATTTAAAGTGAATGCAGCGGTTTTCCAATGCATAACCCCAAAATGACAGTGGCAAGTCAGTCACAGACATCATAGATCGAACCATATCTAATAAAGTACGATTACGACGTTCAGACACACCATTACATTGTGGTGTTCCGGCAGGCGTGAGTTGTGAAACTATTCCACAGTTCTTCATATGTGTGCTAAACTCGTAACTAAGATACTCTCCTCCACGGTCGGACCGCAGAAATTTGATCTTTTTGTTACGATGATTTTCCACTTCATTCTGAAATTCCTCGAACTTTTCAAAGGTTTCAAACTTATGTTTCATCAAATAGATATACACGTATCTACTCAAATCATCCATGGAAGTAACAAAATAACGATATCCACCTCATGCCAACACACTCATTGGTCCACACACATCAATATGTATGATTTCCAATAAATCTGTCGCCCGATCCATTGAACCGGAAAACGGCGTTCTAGTCATGTTGCCCATAAGGCATGGCTCACAAGTATCAAATGATTCAAAAGTAAGTGATTCCAAAAGTCCATTAGAATGGAGTTTCTTCATGCGTTTAACGCTAATATGACCTAGACGGCAGTGCCACATATATGCAGATATATCATTATCAAGTTTAATCCTTTTAGCATCAACATTATGAATATGCGTAATACTACTATCGAGATCCAACAGAAATAAACCATTCATCACAGGTGCATGACCATAAAAGATATCATTCATATAAATCGAACAACCATTGTTTTCAGATTTAAAGGAATAACCACTTCGCATCAAACACGATCCGGATACAATGTTCATGCTTAGTGCAGGCACCAAATAACAATTATTTAGATTATAACTAATCTCGACGGCATATGGAGAGGCAGCGTTCCGACGGCAATCACATCAACTCTTGATCCATTGCCGACTCACATCGTGACCTCATCCCTTGCTAGTTGTCGCTTGTTCCGCATCCCCTGGATCGAGTTACATATATTAGCAACCGATCCCGTATCAAAATACGCAGGTGCTACTGCGAGTACTAGTCAAGTACACATCAATAACATGTATATCACATATACCTTTGTTTGCCTTGCCGGCCCTTCTGGTCCACCAAATACTTGGGGCAGTTGCGCTTCCAATGGCCAGTCCCCTTGAAATAGTAGCACTCGGTATCAGACTTAGGGCCATCTTGGGATTTCTTTTCAGGTGCGGCAACATTTGCCGCCATTCTTTCCCTTCTGCTTGCCTTTCTTGTCCTTCTTGAAACCAGTGGTCTTATTGATCATCAACACTTGATGTTCTTTCCTAATCTCCACTTCTGCAGTCTTAAGCATTAACAGAAGCTAGGGAAGAGACTTCTGCATGCCCTGCATGTTATAGTTCATCACGAAGCTCTTGTAGCTAGGTGGCAGAGATTGGAGAACACGATGTATGCCTAAGTCAATGGGAATCGTTATTCCCAAGGACACAAGCTTATCGGCGTACCCAGACATTTTGAGTACGTGCTCACTAACGGAGTTGTTCTCCTCCATCATGCAGCTAAAGAACTTTTCAGAAGCATTATAACTCTCTACGGCAGCATGGTTATCGAAAATCATTTTCAATTCTCCCATGGTATCAAAGGCATTGCCATTTTCGAAACGCTTTCGAAGTTCTGGCTGTAGCCCATACAGTATGCCGTAATGAACTAAGTTGTGGTTCTCCTGACGAGTTATATAGACATTCTTTTCTTCGTCAGGGGAATCAGGAGCTGGTGGGAGGGCCTAGCGGCGCCTCTAGCACATATTTCTTTTGTGCAGGAGTGAGGACAATCCTCAAATTCAAAGCCCAGTTGGTGAAGTTGCTAACAATCGCAGCAAGTTTCTCTTTCTCCATGAACACATTGAAATTAAAAGCAGGTGGTGCTATCTACAACAGAATTTGTAAAGTTTATTTAGAATAAGTTTATGATAGATTCAGTTCAACTAATCCAATTACTAATGAACTCCCACTCAAAAACGACATCCCTCGTGTCATTTTGGTGATTACATGAACCAAATCCACTACACCAAGTCCGATCATCACGTGAGTCGGTGTAGCTTCAAAGGCGAGCATCTATATGGGCATCATATCAACTATATGACTCATGCTTAACCTTTCGGTCCGTGTTCCGAGGCCATGTCTGTACATGCTAGGCTCGCCAAGTAAGAACCTTAGTATTCTCGTGTGTAAAACTGTCTTACACCCGTTGTATGAAAGCGTAGAGTCGAGTACACCCGATCATCACGTGATGTCTCAAAACACGATCCATAGAACGGTGCATACTTAAGGAAGAACACATTTTATCTTGATATCTAAATGAGGGATCATCTTACACAACTACCAAAAGTGCCAAACTAGCAATATAAGATGCAAACATCTAATGTGTAAAGTGAGATGATATGGTCCATGCATTTGATCTCTATCATTTGCATCGTGGTATTATCTCTATCATTCCTTTCTGTGTATGGCCAAGGTCTTGGAACTTACACGTTAAGTGTGTTGTAAGAGTATCTATCATAGTCTACTTACAACAATACTATATCAAGACACTAGCCCAGCAACGATCTAAACTAGACACCTCTAATTTTTCGATTGCAAGTTTTACGTGGCTTAGGGCTTTCGGAGATAGAACCGGACTTACCTACGAACATGGAACCACAACGAGGATAACCAAGTTATTAGCAACTCGTTGTAAATTAAATATTGACTATAGTAGGAGAGACAGACACCCGCCAGCCACTTATGTAAAACTAGTTGCATGTCAATCGGAGAACCGGTCTCATGTGCGATGACATGTAAGGTTGGTCCGGGCCGCTTCATCCCACAATGCCACCAATATCCAAAATACATAGAAGATGCAATAACATGATCATCATCGCCCACATATAAACATATGTGTACTACCTGTGCAAAGCACCTATGCATAGATCAGGCTCTGATACCACTGTTGGGTTCGCAGCATAGAAAACAAAAAAAATCCTATGATGAGATCTATACGCCAAGGTCTATCTACTAGATAAAGAGCAACGGGTGGATATACATCCATACGGAACTTACCCTCGAAGACAACAGAGTTTTGTTAATGAGTTGGAACTCGTGGATGATGTAGTCGTACGCTTGTCAATCTCAAGATCATGTGGAAGTCCTAGCGCCGCAAATCAGCAGCGCATCCGTCCTCGCACACACGTTCAAGCCACCGGACGACCTCCACCTCCTCTCTCCAGCGAATCAGCGGAAGCAGCAACTCCTTCCAGACGCAAGGCCACCGAGGACATGCATCTCGCTAATCCGAGACCATGGGGAATATCTAGAGGGGGAGAGAGATCCTTCACGAGGAGATGTACTTTATGAGGGAGGATAAGTGGGCTTTTATAGGAGAGGGGGGCTCCTCCCCTCCCATGGCCGGCGGCCAAGGGGGTGCCCCCACCTCTTCCTCATTCATGTGGTGGCAGCTTCACTCACATCAATTCAAGCTCCACCCAAAATTCCACTCACATGCATTAAATTTCCACCAAATTTAATGCAACTCTCAATTAATAAAACTCTTTTATTTGTTTTATTCAGAATTTTTTTAATTACTTTAATTAACAAACATTCACATAAAACCCCTTGCAACATTTCAATATCATATGCAGAACCACTTTCTGGAATTTCACCCGAAACAATTTTGATTTCTATCGAAACAATTCCTGGGCTTTGCAATTCTTTCGTCTGAAACATATGTGCTCCAACATGGTGTCCGGCAACCCTTAAGTGTGTCACCCTACGGTTCGCGAATAATGCAAACATGATTGAGACTCCTCTTAGATCAATAATCAGAAGCGGGACCTGGAGATCCATACTAACTCCTGCACATTCAACGATGACTTCTATGACCGTGAGAACCTTTAACGCTAGTAACATAATCCCTTTGTCTCATGGTATAATACATGTCCGAGATTCGATCATCGGTATCCAAATACCTAGTTTGATCTCGTTACCGACATGCACTCTTTTATCGATCAAGTGATATAACATTCTAGTGATCACATCACTTGCTTGCAAGCTATCTTAATGTGATATCACCGAGAGGGCCCAGAGTATATATATCCGCCATCGGGATTGACAAATTCCACTCTTGATCCATGAGCCTCATCATAACACCTTCGTAGCACTGAACCCATGATACATTGCAAATGTATCTATAATTTTTGATGTTCCACGCTTGGTTTTATCTACTTTCTTATGTTTTGTCCACACTTTGGAGTACTTTTCATATGATTTCTTGGACTAACCTATTAACAAGAGCCACAGTGCCAGCTGCCTGTTTTCTGTTATTTTTGGTTTCAGGAAGTCAGAAAATGAATATTCTCTGAATTGGACGGGACAAAAGCCAAAGTTATTATTTTACTGGGGGACATCTAGAGCCAGAATACGAGACGGAGAGGGGATGGGGCCCGGCCACACCACGTGGCCGCACGGCCAGTCCTGGCCCACGCCAGGGGGTGGTCTGGCCGCCCCAGGCACCCCCTCTGCCTCTCCTTCCGCCTATATATTGCCTCTGATATGGAAACCCTAAGTACCCGATCAAAAATCCACGAGAGAGTCTGTAGCTGCTGTCATCTCCGTCCCTAGATCGGGAGGGATCTGAAGCTCTTCCCGGCACCCTGCCGGAGAGGGGAATTCACCCTGGAGGCCTTCTTCATCATCATGCAAGTCTCCGGTGTGATGCGTGAGTAGTTCATCTCTGGACTACGGGTCCATGTAGTAGCTAGATGGCTGGTTCTCCTCCTTTGTGCTATCATGTTTAGATCTTGTGAGCTCTGTTCATGATCAAGATCATCTATTTGTAATCATACAGGTTGTGTTTGCGGCGATCCGATGGATATTGAGATGCTATTTTAGATTGATTATTGATTCTATCATGTCTTTGTTATTTATGATCTTCCATGCTTTCCGTTGTTAGTATCTATCTTGGCCAAGTAGGTGCTAGCAACTCCAAGAGATAGTATTGATGCTCGATAGTGGGTTCATGCCTCTGGCAATCTGGGGAAGTGACAGAAATCTCTAAGGTACTAGATGTGCTGTTGCTACTAGGGAGAAAACAACAATCCTTTGTTCATAGAACAATCGTATTGTTTACTTTACATGCAATTCGTATTGCAATAATCTGTTGCTTGTAACTTAATACTGGAGGTTGTTCGGATGATAACCTGAAGGTGGATTATTAGTCATAGATGTAGTTGGATGGCGGTCTATGTATAATGTTGTAATGCCCAATCGAATCTCAAAGGAAACAAGATGATTAGTGTATGCTTTTATGCTTTCTCGATGTTTGTCAATTGCCCCGCTGTAATTTGTTCACGCAGCATGTTATCTATCTTAAGGAGAGCCCCTCTAGTAAACTATGGACCCCGGTCCTTTCTTTTACAATCAATCTATAAACATTTTACTGCTTTGTGTTTACTTTCTGCAGACTATTACTTCCTTCCATTCGATATGATTAATCCTTTGTTTTCAGCAAAACTGGTGAGATTGACAACCTCATCGCAAGTTGGGGCAATGTTTTGTGGTTGTGTTGTGCAGGTCTCCACGTTGCTGCTGGTACTAGTAGTGCGCCCTGCCAACGTTCAGCTAGCAACACCTTTGGGGTGTTTCCTTGCTCCTACCGGATTGATAACCTTGGTTTCGTACTGAGGGAAAACTTGTTGTTGTGCTCATCATACCTTCCTCTTGGGGTTCCCCAACGAGCTCGATATATTTTGGGCCATCAAGCTCTTTTTCTGGCGCCGTTGCCGGGGAGTCAAGGACATCTTCACAAGGGGAGTCCCTCATAACCTATCTCTTTACTTTGTTATTTTTGTTTTGCTTAGTTTCCTTTTGTTTTGTTCGCTTGTTTCTTTATCAAAAACACACAAAAAATAGTTTTACAAGTTTTCTTTCTTTATTAGAAACACACAAAAAATTAATTCCTATCTTAAGTTGCCATTATGTCTAGCCTTGCTCCAATCACTTTGTCACCTGAGGAAATGATTTTCACTTTTAAACAAGGAATTGAAGAGAGTTTGAAAGAAGCTTGGTCTAGAATCTCTGATCTACATGAAAAAACTGAACCTAAAATGACTCCAAGCTTGTTCCTTACCAGTTTTTACCTTGGACTTGCTCTTTGCTATAGATATGCTTTGGATGCTGTTGTGGGAGGAGATTTCCTCTAATGCAACAAGGATGATGTTGTTAATGCTATAAAGAAATTGATCTTTACTTACAACTTGCCTAGCAAATCTGATTCTTAATTCATAAACATATTTGCTAGATTGAACACTCTTGAGACCCGCACTACTAGCCTAAAGGATTGTTATAACACGCTTAGAGAGCATCATAATTATGTTCCAATAAATTCTGAACCATCAAAGTGGCTCCCCACAGTAAAGATTGATATAAATAATGAAACTTTTCAAGCTCGTTGTGATATCATGTATGAATTTTGTCTTATGCCCAAAGATATTTATGAATCTTTGAATCTTTGGGGGCTTTCTGAAGGAGGAAAAGAAATATTTCTTGCTAATAATGCTACAATATTACCTATTGTAGTAGCTGAAGGAGTGTTTACAAAGGTCCTTGGGAAAATGATTTCTACTGATTATCTTGTTATTGAATGTGCAGGAAAATGACAAATTACACTTGGAAGGTCCCTATTAGAACTCCTTGGAGCAATAATAGATGTGGGAAAGGGGACCATCCACCTTGCTTCTCCACCAAACAATCATATGTTCCCCAAGGTTAAGAATAAAAGTAAGAGAGGTAAGGGCAAGAAATTTGGTTTTAATGCTTCCTCATTTGAAAACACTTGATCCTTTTTCTTGCTTCTTATGCCTAACTTAAAGGCGTTAAAGAAAAGTACTTATTGGGAGATAACCCAAAAGTTTTAGATGAGTATTGGAAGTTATTACTTCAGTAATTACTGCTCCTTATCCTTTTTATTTGCTTTTGGTGCCAAGAGTAACCTCTAATGAGAGAGGAGTAATGATTGGGAAAGTTGCAGTCCCGAAACAGACTTCTATGATTCACCGTAAAAAATCGTGTAAAATATCTGTATGTCGTTTTGAGACATGAATTGCTGTTCTTATGCCCCAGGTTGTTATCTAACTTTCGTCAGTTCATCACTTTTTGATTTGAGCAACAGAAGGTCTTCGAACAAATTCATCTTTACCTGCTGGTCCGTTTTGATTTCTGCCATTTTCTTCATTTGCTTCTTGTTGGTTCCTTTTTTAGTTCTTTTGGGTAATTGAGCTTTTTGAGGGAAGTGCTAAAGTAGCTAATGTTTTAATGGAAGTTTTATTGGTGTTGGAACTAAACCTTAAAGACTTATTATCTCGAGTGCGCTAATGTTGCTAATAAAGATTGTGTGAAGTTTTGTATGAAGAAAAAATTTCAGGTGTATAGAAGGAATGAGTAATGAGATGAAGAATGGACTAAAGCTCAAGCTTGGGGATGCCACGCGTGTCACCCCAAGAAATATCCAAGAAGTACAAGCGTCAAAGCTTGGGGATGCCCAAGGCATCCCCTTCGTTATCAATAAAAATCTCAGGTTTCCTCCAAACGCTTCATTTTTATTGTTTCATGCATAATTGTGTTGTTCTTGGAGCGTCTTATTTTTTGTTCTTGTTTTTGGTTTTTAGTTTTCTTGGTTTGCTTAGTTTGCTGAATAAATTGGTTGGACCCCCTCTTTCATACGTTTGTTTTCAAATAGTTTGGTTTGGTTTGGAAAAGAGTAGGAAAGTTCATGCTTAAGTGTTAAGGAGAGCTTGTTTTTGACTGTGGCCTATGCTTTGTCATTCCATGCTTGATATTGTTTTGGCTTTATGCTTAGTATTCTTTGCTGTAGCATGACTTGTTATAAACAATTGAGATTGCTTAATGTGCCTTGGATGAATCATGCGTTGTTTTAGCATATTAAAGCATACTATTGTGGTATTCTCATTTAATGCTTTATTTGGGTTGACTTGGCGCATGCTCACACCATGTTATGACTATCTCAAGTCACCGTAGCTTTTATGGTCCTTTAGTTTTCAACTTGTAGTATCACTTTATGCTTTGATCGATGATGTTTTGTCGCTCTGCATGATTATGGCCATTATTTCTCTCTTAGTTTGTCGCTCCCAGTCTTTTGCTAGCCTCCACAACCAATTATGAGTTCCACTCATGCATCCAACTCCCTAAACCAAGTTATTCCAAAGTGTCCACCATACCTACCTATTATCTTATGCTATTCCAAGTATATTCATGCTTTTGTTTACCTTCCAAATTAAACTTGTTATGAGGAAACTAGTGATTAAATCTCTCACGAACTTGATGGCACACTTTACTTTCTTGCATTTAATAAACTTGAACCATTGGGTCCCTCTTTATTGCGTATATGCTTGCGCTTTATATGTTGAAATTAGCAGAACCATGTATCATGGGGAACGCTTTCAACATTGCACTTGTACTTTGTACCCCGTTGATATCATGTTATTTTGCTTATGGATCCCGGCGGTGTGAAATAAAAGTGGAACTTGTAAGATCATGGAGTTTGTATGTGTGTTAGAGAAATGCCTAGGCCACTAGCCTAAGCCATGCCTAATCATGGTGGAAACTTGCAGCATCACCATAATGAGCACTCTATGAAGCATCCTTAATAAAAACCTACGCAAATAGGAAATAAAAATATCGCTGAGATGCTCATTGTCTGCTTGCCTTGTCATTTTGATTATGGGATAGCTCATGTATCATGTGCAAGGGGTACCCCGTTGGCGGTTCTTTATGATACACATGTACTTACAATGACAAGAGCTTACTCGTGACTAAAGTTGAGTAGCATGAGGTTCGGTCTTCGTAAGTAAGGGGCATGAGATTTTGGTTTATAACTTGTCAAGCATATCCTCTTAGTTGTGTCACTTTAACCTTAATCACTTTCAAGATGCTTATGATGGGGGCAATGAGAGATGAAAGCTATTAAGTACCATATTTTTTGGAAGCTCTTTATGAGACTTGAATCCCTACTTCCTTCTTTTATCTATTGAGTCTCCACCTTATATATTGAGTCTCCACCTTTTATCTTTATGCACCTACTTTGAGAGCATATTGGCCATTCTTAGTTCTATGTGCATTGTCCCAAGACTAGTTGATTGATGCATAATTTGATATTCTTGTTTTAAACTCTTTGTATCTAGTCACTCTTATAGACTTTGAAGGTGTCCTATGCATTTATGTTTTGCTACTCTATGAGGGACAAGCTGAATGCCACTATGCTATGTTTTCTTTATGTGAAACAAACAAACGTCTTGCAAAGCATTGTTATTCATGAATATTTTGTTTGTGCCTTTTCATGTTGCATCATAGTTTCTTTGTCTTATTGCTAGAACTTTGTCTTTCATGTTATGATTGAAGTACTATGATCCTAGCTTCGAATGTTTTACAGATACTTTGATCAAGTTTATGATGGTGCATGTCACCTCAAAAATTATTCTTTCTTTTTATCACTTACCTACTCGAGGATGAGTAGGAGTTAAGCTTGGGGATGTTGATACATTGCAAATGTATCTATAATTTTTGAATTTCCATGCTTGGTTTTATCTACTGTCTTATACTTTGTCCACACTTTGGAGTACTTTTCATATGATTTCTTGGACTAACCTATTAACCAGAGCCAGAGTGCCAGCTGCCTGTTTTCTGCTGTTTTTGGTTTCACGAAGTCAGAAAATGAATATTCTCGGAATTGGACGGGACAAAAGCCAAAGTCATTATTTTACCGGGGGACATCTGGAGCCAGAATACGAGACGGAGAGGGGCTGGGGCCCGGCCACACCACCTGGCCATGCGGCTAGGCCTAGCCCGCGCCAGGGGGTGGTCTGGCCGCCCCAGACACCCCCTCGGCCTCTCCTTCCGCCTATATATTGCCTTTGATACGGAAACCCTAAGTACCCAATCAAAAATCCACGAAAGAGTCTATAGCCGCCGTCATCTCCATCCCTAGATTGGGAGGGATCTGAAGCTCTTCCCGGCTCCCTGCCAGAGAGGGGAATTCACCCTGGAGGCCTTCTTCATCACCATGCAAGCCTCCGGTGTGATGCGTGAGTAGTTCATCCTTGGACTACAGATCCATGTAGTAGCTAGATGGCTGGTTCTCCTCCTTTGTGCTTTCATGTTTAGATCTTCTGAGCTCCGTTCATGATCAAGATCATCTATTAGTAATTATGCATGTTGTGTTTGCGGGGATCCGATGGATATTGAGATGCTATTTCAGATTGATTATTGATTCTATCATGTCTTTGTTATTTGTGATCTTGCATGCTTTCCGTTGTTAGTAGCTATCTTGGCCAAGTAGATGCTAGCAACTCCAAGAGTTAGTATTTATGCTCGATAGTGGGTTCATGCCTCTGGTAATCTGGGGAAGTGACAGAAATCTCTAAGGTACTAGATGTGATGTTTCTACTAGGGAGAAAACAACAATCCTTTGTTCATAGAACAATCATATTGTTTACTTTACACGCAGTTCGTAAAGCAATAATCTGTTGCTTGCAACTTAATACTGGAAGGGGTTTGGATGATAACCTGAAGGTGGATTATTAGTCATAGATGTAGTTGGATGGCGGTATATGTATAATGTTGTAATGCCCAATCGAATCTCAAAGGAGTCAAGATGATTAGTATATGCTTTTATGCTTTCTCGATGTTTGTCAATTGCCCCGCTGTAATTTGTTCACCCAGCATGTTATCTATCTTAAGGAGAGCCACCTCTAGTGAACTATGGACCCCGGTCCTTTCTTTTACAATCAATCTACAAACTGTTTACTTCTTTGTGTTTACTTTCTGCAAACTATTACTTCCTTCCATTCGATACATTTATTTCTTTGTTTTCAGCAAAACCGGTGAGATTGACAACCTCATCGCAAGTTGGGGGCAAAGTTCTGTGGTTGTGTTGTGCAGGTCTCCACGTTGCTGCTGGCACCGGTAGTGCGCCCTGCCAACATTCAGCTAGCAACACCTTTGGGTGTTTCCTTGCTCCTACTGGATTGATAACCTTGGTTTCGTACTGAGGGAAAACTTGTTGTTGTGCTCATCATATCTTCCTCTTGGGGTTCCCCAACGAGCTCGATATATTTTGGGCCATCAAGCTCTTTTTCTGGCGCCGTTGCCGGGGAGTCAATGACATCTTCACAAGGGGAGTCCCTCATAACCAATCTCTTTACTTTGTTATTTTTGTTTTGGTTAGTTTCCTTTTGTTTTGTTTGCTTGTTTCTTTATGAAAAACACACAAAAAATAGTTTTACAAGTTTGCTTTATTTATTGAAAACACACAAAAAATTAGTTCCTATCTTAAGTTGCCATTATGTCTAGCCTTGCTCCAATCACTTTGTCACCTGAGGAAATGATTTTCACTTTTAAACAAGGAATTGAAGAGAGTTTCAAAGAAGCTTGGTCTAGAATCTCTGATCTACATGAAAAAACTGAACCTAAAATGACTCCAAGCTTGTTCCTTACCAGTTTTTACCTTGGACTTGCTCTTTGCTATAGATATGCTTTGGATGCTGTTGTGGGAGGAGATTTCCTCTAATGCAACGAGGATGATGTTGTTAATGCTATAAAGAAATTGATCTTTACTTACAACTTCCCTAGTAAATTTGATTCTTCTTTCATAAACATATTTGCTAGATTGAACACTCGTGAGACCCGCACTACTAGCCTAAAGGATTGTTATAACACGCTTAGAGAGCATCATAATTATGTTCCAATAAATTCTGAACCATCAAAGTGGCTCCCCACAGTAAAGATTGATATAAATAATGAAACTTTTCAAGCTCGTCGTGATATCATGTATGAATTTTGTCTTATGCCCAAAGATATTTATGAATCTTTGAATCTTTGGGGGCTTTCTGAAGGAGGAAAAGAAATATTTCTTGCTAATAATGCTACAATATTACCTATTGGAGTAGCTGAAGGAGTGTTTACAAAGGTCCTTGGGAAAATGATTTCTACTGATTATCTTGTTATTGAATGTGCAGGAAAATGACAAATTACACTTGGAAGGTCCCTATTAGAACTACTTGGAGCAATAATAGATGTGGGAAAGGGGACCATCAACCTTGCTTCGCCACCAAACAATCATATGTTCCCCAAGGTTAAGAATAAAAGTAAGAGAGGTGAGGGCAAGAATTTTGGTTTTAATGCTTCTTCATTTGGAAACACTTGATCCTTTTTCTTCCTTCTTATGCCTAACTTAAAGGCGTTAAAGAAAAGTACTTATTGGTAGATAACCCAAATTTTAGATGAGTATTGGAAGTTATTACTTTAGTAATAACCGCTCCTTACCCTTTTTATTTGCTTTTTGTGCCAAGAGTAACCTCTAATGAGAGAGGAGTAATGATTGGGAAAGTTGTTGTCCCGTAACAGATTTATGTGCCTCACCGTAAAAATTCGTGTAAAATCTCTTTACATCCTTTTGAGGCGTGAATTTTTGTGCTTATGCCCCAGGTTGTTATCTAACCGTCGTTAGTTCAACACTTTTTAATTTGAGCAACATAAGATATTCGAAACAATTCGTCTTTACCTGCTGGTCTGTTTTGACAGATTTCCGCCATTTTCTGCATTTGCTTCTTGTTGGTTCCTTTTTGAGTTCTTTTGGGTAATTGAGCTTTTTGAGGGAAGTGCTACAGTAGCTAGTGTTTTAATGGAAGTTTTATTGGTGTTGGAACTGAAATTTAAAGACTTATTATCTTGAGTGCACTAATGTTGCTAATAAAGATTGTGTGTAGTTTTGTATGAAGGAAAATTTTCAGGTGTATGGAAGGAATGAGTAATGAGATGAAGAATGGACTAAAGCTCAAGCTTGGGGATGCCACGCGTGTCACCCCAAGAAATATCCAAGAAGTACAAGCGTCAAAGATCCTTCTTCATCAATAAAAATCTCAGGTTTCTTCCAAACGCTTCATTTTTATTGTTTCATGCACAGTTGTTTTGTTCTTGGAGCGTCTTATTTTTCGTTCTTGTTTTTGGTTTTTAGTTTGCTTGGTTTGCTTAGTTTGCTGAATAAATTGGTTGGACCCCCTCTTTCATACGTTTGTTTTCAAATAGTTTGGTTTGGTTTGGAAAAGAGTAGGAAAGTTCATGCTTAAGTGTTAAGGAGAGCTTGTTTTTGACTGTGGCCTATGCTTTGTCATTCCATGCTTGATATTGTTTTGGCTTTATGCTTAGTATTCTTTGCTGTAGCATGACTTGTTATAAACAATTGAGATTGCTTAATGTGCCTTGGATGAGTCATGCGTTGTTTTAGCATATTAAAGCATACTATTGTGGTATTCTCATTTAATGCTTTATTTGGGTTGACTTGGCGCATGCTCACACCATGTTATGACTATCTCAAGTCACCGTAGATTTTATGGTCCTTTAGTTTTCAACTTGTAGTATCACTTTATGCTTTGATCGATGATGTTTTGTCGCTCTGCATGATTATGGCCATTATTTCTCTCTTAGTTTGTCGCTCCCAGTCTTTTGCTAGCCCCCACAACCAAGTATGAGTTCCACTCATGCATCCAACTCCCTAAACCAAGTTATTCTAAAGAGTCCACCATACCTACCTATTAGCTTATGCTATTCCAAGTATATTCATGCTTTTGTTTAACTTCCAAATTAAACTTGTTATGAGGAAACTAGTGATTAAAGCTCTCACGAACTTGATGGCACACTTTACTTTCTTGCATTTAATAAACTTGAACCATTGGCTCCCTCTTTGTTGCATATATGCTTGCGCTTTATAAGTGGAAATTAGCAGAACCATGTATCATGGGGAACGCTTTCAACATTGCACTTGTACTTTGTACCCCGTTGATATCATGTTCTTTTGCTTATGGATCCCGGCGGTGTGAAATAAAAGTGGAACTTGTAAGATCATGGAGTTTGTGTTGGGTCCGCAGCATTGAAAACAAAAAAAATCCTACGATGAGGACTACACGCCAAGATCCATCTACTAGGTACAAAGCAACGGATGGACATACATCCAACGAGAACTTACCCTCGAAGACAACGAGTTTTGTTAACGAGTAGGAACTCATGGTTGATGTAGTCGTACACTTGCCGATCTCAAAATCGTGAGGAAGTCCGAGCGCCGCAACTCAGCAACGCATCCGTACTCGCACACATGTTCAAGCCACTTGACAACCTCCACCTCCTCGCTCCAGCGATCCAGCGGAAGCAGCAACTCCTTCCAGACGAAATGCCACCGGGAACATGTATCTCGCTAATCCGAGACCATGGGGGAATAATTCTAGACGGGGAGAGAGATCCTTCACAAGGACGTGTGAGGATGAAGGAGGGAGTGGGTGGCCTTTTACAGGAGGAGGGGGGTGCCCCTCCTCTCCATGGCCGGCACATGGGGGGTGACCCCTCACCTCCCCCATGAATGTGGTGGTAACCCCTCCACATTAAAATGCCTCTTCACATTCCCTTTTAAAGTCCCCACTTTAAATGCATTAAAATTCTCCAATTTAATAAAACTCTTTTATTAAATTTATTCAGAATTTTGTTAATTACTTTAATTAACAAACATTCACATATAGCCCCTTGTAATATTTCATAATCACATGCAGAACCACTTTCTGCAATTTCACCCGAAAAAATTTCTGGTTTCTATTGAAACGATTCCTGCGCTTTGCAATTCTTTCGTCTGAAACATATGTGCTCCAAAATGGTGTCTGGTAACTCTTAAGTGTGTCACCCTACGGTTCGCGAATAATGCAGACATGATTGAGACTCCTCTCAGATCAATAGTCAGAAGCGGGACCTGGAGATCCATACTAACTCCTGCATATTCAATGATGACTTCTGTGATCATGAGAACCTTTAACACTTGTAACTAAATCCCTTTGTCTCGCGATATATTACATGTCCGAGATTCGATCATCGGTATCCAAATACCTAGTTTGATCTCATTACCGACATGCACTCTTTTCTCTTTCCCGTGATATAACATTCTAGTGATCACATCACTTGCTTGCAAGCTATCTCAATGTGATATCACCGAGAGGGCCTAGAGTATATATATCCGTCATCGGGATTGATAAATTCCACTCTTCATCCATGAGCCTCAACATAACACTTTCGTAGTTCTGAACCCATCATTATAGTCACCCTGTTACAGTGTGATGTTTGATGTTATCAAGACACTCTTCAGGTGTTAGCAATTAACATGATCTCATGGTCTAAGGATAAAGATTACTTTGTATGATGTTATAGCAATATAAACATAATGACGTGATCGTAATGCTATACTTCGGATGAATGTTCATCACATCATTCCACCAATGGTGTGACCTTGTTATTAACAACATCCAATGTCCATGATCAGGAAACCTTGATCATCTTGTTAATCAACAAGCTAGTCTATAAGAGAGGCATAACTAGGAACCCTTTTTATTTATTAAACACACATGTATTGATGTTTCCGATCAATACAATTCTAGCATGTAAAATAAACATCTATCATATATAAGGAATACATAATAACAACTTTATTATTGCCTCTCAGGGCATATTTCCTTCAGTCTCCCACTTGCACTAGAGACAATAATCTAGTTCACATAATGATAAATCTAACACCCACGGAGTTCTGGTGTTGATCATGTTTTGCCCTAGGGAGAGCTTTAGTCAACGGATTTGCTACATCTAGGTCCGTGTGCACTTTACAAATCTTTATATCTCAATCCTTGACATGCTCGCAGATGGAGTGAAACCGGTGCTTAATATGCTTGGAATTCTTGTGAGACCTCGGTTCCTTTGCGTTGGCTATGGCTCCATTGTTGTCACAATAGATCACCATCGGGTCCAACGCACTAGGAACCACACCTAGTTCCGTAATGAAATCTTTCATCCAAACCGCTTCCTGCGCCGCTTCTGAAGCAGCAACATATTCCGCCTCCGTCGTTGATCCAGCCACCACAGGTTGTTTGGAACTCCTCCAACTGACTGCTGCTCCGTTCAAGAGAAATACGTATCCGGATTGAGACTTAGAGTCATCCAGATCGGTGTCAAAGCTAGCATCGACATAACACTTAGCGACTAGCTCTTCTTCACCTCCGTATATAAGAAACATATCCCTAGTTCTTCTCAAGTACTTGAGGATGTTCTTGACCGCTATCCAGTGTTCCGAACCTGGATCAGATTGGTACCTACTAGTCAAACTAATAGCATGTTCCACATCCGGTCTTGTACATAGCATGGCATACAAAATAGAGCCTATGGCCGAGGCATAGGGGATCTTATCCATCATCTCTCTTTCTTCCGCTGTAGCTGGACTTTGAGTCTTACTCAATGTCTTTCCTTGCAACATAGGTAAGAACCCCTTCTTACTTCCGTCCATATTAAACTTCTTTAATATCTTATCAAGGTATGTACTCTGCGATAGCCCAATTAGGCACCTTGATCTATCTCTATAGATTTTAATGCCTAATATATATGACGCTTCACCGAGGTCTTTCATCGAAAATCTGTTGTTTAGATAACTTTTACCACTATTTAAAAGATCTATATCATTTCCAATCAATAATATGTCATCCACATATAATATCAGAAATGCCACATTGCTCCCACTCACTTTCTTGTAAATACAAGCCTCTCCATAAGTTTGGACAAATCCAAACTCTTTGATTACCTCATCAAAGCGGAGATTCCAACTCCGGGATGCTTGCTTTAGTCCATACATGGATCGCTGAAGTTTGCATACCTTATTACCATCCTTAGGATCGACAAAACCCTTAGGTTGTATCATATATAACTCTTCTTCAATATTACCATTGAGGAACGCAGTTTTGACATCCATCTGCCATATTTCATAATCGAAATATGCAGCAATTGCTAACATAATCCTAACCGACTTAAGGATGGACTAAATCTCAAGCTTGGAGATGTCACGCGTGTCACCCCAAGAAATATCTAATAAGTACAAGCGTCAAAGCTTGGGGATGCCCAAGGCATCCCCTTCTTCATCAATAAAAATCCCAGGTTTCTTCCAAACGCTTCATTTTTATTGTTTCATGCACAGTTGTGTTTTTCTTGGAGCGTCTTCTTTTTCGTTTTCGTTCTGGTTTTTCATTTGGTTTGCTTAGTTTTCTGAATAAATTGGTTGGACCCCCTCTTTCTTACATTGGTTTGCAAATAGTTTGGTTTGGTTTGGAAAAGAGTAGGAAAGTTCACACTTATGTGATAAAAAGAGCTTGTTTTTGACTATGGCCTATGCTTTATCATGCCATGCTTGATATTGTTTTGGCTTTATGCTTAGTATTCTTTGTTGTAGCATGACTTGTTATAAACAATTGAGATTTCTTAATGTGCCTTGGATGAATCATGCATTGTTTTGGCATATTAAAGCATAGTATAGTGGTATTCTCCTTTGATGCTTTATTCGGGTTGACTTGGCACATGCTCACACCATGTTACGACTATCCAAAGTCACCATAGCCTTTATGATCCTTTAGTTTTCAACTTGTAGTATCACTTTATGCTTTGATCAATGATGTTTTGTCGCTCTGCGTGATTATGGCCATTATTGCTCTCTTAGTTTGTCGCTCCAAGTCTTTTGCTAGCCTCCACAACAAAGTATGAGTTCCACTCATGCATCCAACAACCTAAACCAAGTTATCCAAAGAGTCCACCATACCTTCCTACTATCTTATGCTATTCCAAGTATATTCATGCTTTTGTTTACCTTCCAAATTAAACTTGTTATGAGAAAACTAGTGATTAAAGCTCTCACGAACTTGATGGCACACTTTACTTTTCTTGCGCTTAATAAACTTGAACCATTGTGTCTTCTATGTTGTATATGCTTGCACTTATTTGTCGGGAATTAGCAGAACCATGCTTTCATGGGGAACGCTTTCAACATTGCACTTGGTACTTGTACCTAGTTGATATCATGCTCTTTTGTATATGGATGTCGTTGGTGTGAAATGAAAGGGGAGCTTGTAAGTCCATGGAGTTATGTATATGTGTTAGAGAAACGCCTGGGCCGCTGGTCTAATCCATGCTGACATGGTGGAAACCTGCAGCGTAACCATAATGAGCTGTCTATGAAGCATTCTTCTTATAAAAAAAGAGTCCTATATTGAAAAGAAAAAAAGAGAAAAGAGAAAAAAGATACTGTGAAAAGAGGAAAGAGAGAAAAAAAGCACCATATTCCCATGGTAAATAAGAAGAATGCTGAGATGCTCGTTGTCTGCTTGCCTTGTCATTTTGATATGGGGATTCTTCCGTATCATCGGGCAAGGGGTACCCCGTTGGCGGTTCTCAATGATACACATGTACTTACAATGACAAGAACTTACCGGTGACTAAACTTGAGTAGGATGAGGAGCGACCCTCGTATACAAGGGACATGAGATTTCTGACTTATACTTCATCATGCATGCACACCATAGTTTGTTCACTTTAACCTTAATCACTTCAAGATGCTTATGATAGGGGCAATGAGAGCTGAAAGCTATAAGTACAATAATTTTTGGAAGCTCTTTATTAGACTTGAATCCTTAGTTCCTTATACAAAGGCTTTTCTTCCAGCATTATATTGAGTCTCCACCTTCTATCTTTATGCACCTACTTTGAGAGCATAGTGGCCATTCTTAGTTCTATGTGCATTGTCCCAAGACTAGTTGATTGATGCATAACTTGATATTGCTTGTTTTAAACTATTGTATCTAGTCACTCTTATGAACTTTGAAGGTGTCCTATGCATTTATTTTTGCTACTCTATTGAGGGACAAGATGAATACTATTATGCTATGTTTTGTTTATGTGAAACAAACAAACGTCTTGCAAAGCATTGTTATTCATGAGTCTTTTGTTTGTGCCTTTTCATGTTGCATCATAGTTTCTTTGTCTTATTGCTAGAACTTTATGTTTCATTCTATGATTCAAGTACTATGATCCCAGCTTTGAATGTTTTACAGATACTTTGATCAAGTCTTTGATGGTGCATGTCACCTCAAAAATTATTCTTTCTTTTTATCACTTACCTACTCGAGGACAAGCAGGAGTTAAGCTTGGGGATGTTGATGTTCCATGCTTGGTTTTATCCACTTTCTTGTGTTTTGTTCCAAGTTTGGAGTACTTTTCATATGATTTCTTGGACTAACCTATTAACAAGAGCCACAGTGCCAGCTGCCTATCTTCTGCTGTTTTTGGTTCCAGGAAAGTCGGAAAATGAATATTCTCGAAATTGGACGGGACAAAAGCCAAAGTGCCTATTTTTCCGGAAGTGATCAAGTGCCAGAATACGAGATGGAGAGGGGCCAGAGGGCGGCCACACCACCTGGCCGCGCGGCCAGGCCTGGCCCGCGCCAGGGGGTGGTGTGGCCAGTCTAGGCACCCCCTCGGCCTCTCCTTCCGCATATATATTGCCCTCGGGACGAAAACCCTAAGTACCCGATCAAAAACCCACGAAAGAGTCTGTAGCCGCCGTCATCTCCATCCCTAGATTGGGAGGGATCTGAAGCTCTTCCTGGCACCCTGCCAGAGAGGGGAATTCACCCTGGAGGCCTTCTTCATCACCATGCAAGCCTCCGGTGTGATGCGTGAGTAGTTCATCCTTGGACTACGGATCCATGTAGTAGCTAGATGGCTGGTTCTCCTCCTTTGTGCTATCATGTTTAGATCTTGTGAGCTCCGTTCATGATCAAGATCATCTATTTGTAATTCTGCATGTTGTGTTTGCGGGGATCCGATGGATATTCAGATGCTATTTCAGATTGATTATTGATTCTATCATGTCTTTGTTATTTGTGATCTTGCATGCTTTCCGTTGTTAGTAGCTATCTTGGCCAAGTAGATGCTAGCAACTCCAAGAGTTAGTATTTATGCTCGATAGTGGGTTCATGCCTCTGGTAATCTGGGGAAGTGACAGAAATCTCTAAGGTACTAGATCTGTTGTTGCTACTAGGGAGAAAACAACAATCCTTTGTTCATAGAGCAATCGTATTGTTTACTTTACACGCAATTCGTAATGCAATAATCTGTTGCTTGCAACTTAATACTGGAGGGGGTTCAGATGATAACCTGAAGGTGGATTATTAGTCATAGATGCAGTTGGATGGCGGTCTATGTATAATATTGTAATGCAATAATCTGTTGCTTGCAACTTAATACTAGAGGGGGTTCAGATGATAACCTGAAGGTGGATTTATTAGTCATAGATGCAGTTGGATGGCGGTCTATGTATAATATTGTAATGCCCAATCAAGTCTCAAAGGAGTCAAGATGATTAGTCTATGCATGTATTGCTTTCTCGGTGTTTGTCAACTGCCCCGCTGTAATTTGTTTACCCAGCATGTTATCTATCTTAAGGAGAGCCACCTCTAGTGAACTATGGATCCCGGTCCTTTTAAATAATGGCAAGCGCTCCCACCCTAAACAAAGTCCCATATTTATCATGTATCCCATGTAACCAGTTACTAAAAATATTGGTTAACGATTGAGGAGGAGATAAACCAGAGGCCATTTGGATGATTGACTATATAGCACGAGAAAATTTACACTAGAAGAATAAGTGTCGAATTGTCTCATTCTGATGACAAAAAACACACTGTGTACTTCCATGCCAATTCCTCTTAACAAGATTATCTTTTGTGAGAATTACCCCTTTACGTAGATACCATGCAAATATCTTCGTTTTAAGGGGTACTCATCTTCCAAATTTTACTATTATCATCGACTAGAATATCCGGATGGATCAAAGCTCTATACATTGAGTCCACAGTAAATTTACCATTCTCTAGTAAATTCTATTTGAACTCGTCCACACCCTCCGACAGCTGTATCGTGGCCAATCATACTAAAAGATTGTTCCACGACACCAGTCTAGGACCTATGAGACTTCTTATGAAAGATGCATTTGGTGGATTAGTTCCCAACACTGTGGAAAGTGTATCCCCTTTGTGTCTAATAATTGAATATAGAGCTGGATAATGTTCCCGGAGAGTAGAATGGACAAACCATTTATCTTCGCAGAATCTAATCTGTGAACCATCCCTAATATTAAAAATACCAAAGTGGAAGAAATGTTTTTTGGATGCCATTAGTCCCGCCCAAAAATGTGAATCTCCGGGTTTCCAAACCACTTGAAACACAGCTTTGGAGCCAACATACTTCCTCCATAGAATGGTTTGCTAGACACCCTCTTCTGTAAGTAGTTTAAACAAACATTTACCTAGAAGCGCGGTGTTTTTGACTTGTAAATCATTTATGCCCAATCCACATACTCTTTTGGCTGGAAAACCACATTCCATCTGGCCGGTTGATACTTCTTTTTTTCACTATCCCCTTGCCAAAAGAATCTTGATTGGAAATAATCCAATTTCTTCAAGACACCTTTTGGCAACTGGAAAAACGAGATCATATACAGTACCATATTGATGAGTACTGAATTAATGAGAACAAGTCTTCCGCCAAGGGATAGCAATTTACCTTTCCAACTATTAAGACGTTTCTGTAGTCTTTCATCATCTAGTTTCCATTCAGCAATCGTGAGTCGCCAATAATGAATCGGTATTCCCACATAGTTGATTGGAAATTGTCCCAGACTACAGCCGAAAAGATCAGCATATAGATGGGCATCGTTATTAGCCTCGCCAAAATAATACAAACCACTTTTATGGAAGTTAATTTTTAATCCAGAGAGTTGCTCAAATACTGATAAAATTAATTTCAGATTCTTAGCCTTCTCCAAATCATGTTCCATAAATAGGATTGTATCGTCAGCATATTGAAGAATAGAGAGACCACCATCAACTAGATGAGGAACTAATCCTTCAACTTGGCCATCAGTCTTGGCTCTCTCAATTAGGATAGCCAACATATCTGCCACTATATTAAATAGTATAGGCGATAGCGGATCCCCTTGTCTTAGTCCTTTTTTCGTTTGGAAGTATTTGCTAGTGTCATCATTGACATTAATAGCAACACTACCACCAGACACAAAAGAGTGTATGCGAGCACACTACTCCTTTGAAAAACCTTTCATTCGGAGTGTTTGCTGAAGAAAAGACCAATTAACCTTGTCATACGCCTTCTCAAAGTCAATCTTGAACAATACACCATTTAATTTCTTTGAGTGTAGTTCATGTATTGTTTCATGAAGGATTACTACACCATCTAGGATGTTTCTTCCTTGCATAAAAGCGGTTTGAGACGGGCGTACAACATGATCAGCTACCGAATTTAATCTAATCGTAGTAACTTTTGTGAATATTTTAAAACTAACGTTAAGGAGGCAGATTGGACGATACTGTTGTATTCGCTCTGCATTAGTAACCTTAGGCAGTAAAATAATGTTGCCAAAATTGAGACTAAAAAGGTCTAACTGACCAGCATGCAAGAACTCAAAAAGACGCATCAGATCCTCCTTAACAACTTCCCATAATTTCGATAAAATTCCGCTAGGAAGACATCAGGCCCCGGTGCTTTGTTATGTTCCATTTGGAAAATAGCTTTCTTGACCTCCTCCTCCGTATAAGGGGTGATTAGAAAGTTGTTCTCCTCAACAGAAACTTGTGGAATATCCACTATTTGGGACTCATCCAACACGAATGAATTCTCCGGTGTTGCCCCAAACAAGGACTTGTAATTGTTGGGTTCGCAGCATAGAAAACAAAAAAATCCTACGATGAGAACTATACGCCAAGATCTATCTACTAGATACAGAGCAACGGGTGGATATACATCCATAGAGAACGTACCGTCAAAGACAACAGAGTTTTGTTAATGAGTTGGAACTCGTGGATGATGTAGTCGTACGCTTGCCGACCTCAAGATCGTGTGGAAGTCCTAGCGTCGCAAATCAGCAGCGCATCCGTCCTCGCACACACGTTCAAGCCACCGGACAACCTCCACCTCCTCGCTCCAGTGAATCAGCGGAAGCAGCAACTCCTTCCAGACGCAAGGCCACCAGGAACATGTATCTCGCTAATCCGAGACCATGGGGAATATCTAGAGGGGGAGAGAGATCCTTCACGAGGAGGTGTGCTTTGTGAGGGAGGAGAGGGGGCTTTTTATAGGAGAGGGGGGCTCCTCCCCTCCACTGGACGGTGGCCAAGGGGGTGCCCCCACCTCTTCCTCATTCATGTGGTGGAAGCTCCACTCACATCAATTCAAGCTCCACCCAAAATTCCATTCACATGCATTAAGTTTCCACCAAATTTAATGCAACTCTTAATTAATGAAACTCTTTTATTTATTTTATTCACAATTTTGTTAGTTACTTTAATTAACAAACGTTCACATAAAACCACTTGCAACATTTCAATATCACATGCAGAACAACTTTCTGCAATTTCACCCGACACAATTCTGGTTTCTATCGAAACAATTCCTGCGCTTTGCAATTCTTTCGTCTGAAACATATGTGCTCCAAAATGGTGTCCGGAAACCCTTAAGTGTGTCACCCTATGGTTCGCGAATAATGCAGACATGATTGAGACTCCTCTCAAATCAATAATCAGAAGCGGGACCTGGAGATCCATATTGCCTCCTGCACATTCAACGATGACTTCTGTGATCGTGAGAACCTTTAGCGCTAGTAACTTAATCCCTATGTCTCATGATATAATACATGTCTGAGATTCGATCATCGGTATCCAAATACCTAGTTTGATGTCGTTACCGACATGCACTCTTTTCTCGTTTCTGTGATATAACATTCAAGTGATCACATCACTTGCTTGCAAGCTATCTTAATATGATATCACCGAGAGGGCCTAGAGTATATCTATCCGTCATCGGGATTGAAAAATTCCACTCTTGATCCACGAGCCTCAACATAACACCTTCGTAGCACTGAACCCACCTTTATAGTCACCCTGTTACGGTGTGACGTTTGATGTTATCAAGATACTCTTCCGGTGTTAGCAATTACACTATGTGGAAAATTGCTTATCAGTGGAGCATATTTTTTGCTATCAATGGCGCATATGGAATGTGCCACTAGTGTTGCGCCACTTATAATTAAGTATGAATGTTGCATATCAAATATGCGCCATTGATAGTGGTACAACTAGTGGCGCATCTATAATGTGTGCCATTGATATTTTATTAGTGGAGCATATTTACATATAAGCTCCACTGATGTTGTATGCGCCACTGGCTAAATAGATGATGCGTCACTGATGATTTGTATAGGTATACAGAATACAGGGCTCTCAAGTATTTATACAGGTATCTATACAGGTATCTATACACGTACATATACAGGTATTTATACAGGTACACAACAATATAAAAAGAAAAAGAAACAGACATAATAGTACAAATAGAATTATACATTATCACATCAATTAGAATCTGACATAGTGACAAGTGCCGGAATATTATACAAGTCTACAACAAGTTTATCATCATCTCTGATACATTACACACTAGATATCGTCATCTACAAAGAACATGCCTACTTCTGTCAATAGATAAGGGCAGCAAGTTTTGCTGACTCGAGAGCATCCGCTTTCGTCAATAGATATAGTCTCTAAAGCATTTTCTGTGATGCAACATGGGGTGTTGTCTGTGTGCTGGGACATTGAGGAAAACAGAGCCAAGCATCTAATTACTGCCGACAGTGCACAACATGGCTTCATGGATCTTCAGAGACAAGCTTTCCAAAGTTTGTTTAAAGACATCCTATTTGGAAATGTACAAACATTCTTCTGCAACCTGCAAGCATGATGAAAGAGGATTAGTTTAAACTGTGACCTGACTCACCATGACTTTTGTACTATTGTATGTAAAGAATCGAAATAACAATCAAATATTTGTTTACATTCGGACCTCCTGAAGAAAAATGAGAATTAATATTAAAAGGCCCATGTACTAACATGTGTATTTGCTACTATTCTTTCCCTGATTTGTTTTGTGAAACAGGAAGCAAAGAATAAAAAATAGAGCAATCTGTCCGCGGCGGCTATTTAATGTGCTGGCAGCCAAGCCAAAACATACTCTGTTATCAGGTGTAGAACATAAGATAGAGCCAACATTGTTTAAGGAAGAAACAAGTTTGTAGGATCTATAAAGGCTAAATAAATAGGTTCCAAAATGTACTCACCAGTAGAATTGGTATGGTCTCGGAGCAGCCAAGCCTTTCCGTTGTTAGCCTCGAAAGAATTTCCACAGATGTTTCTTCTTCAGAATCAATGCATTGAGCTCCATCATCTCTCCAAAGCCACAGACTATAAAATTTGCAAGTAGGTTGGATGTCGTGGTTAATTAAACCAAAAATAAAAGAATCTAAACAACACAACAAAATGTATAATTTGAACCGATAAATAACAGCAACTTCCATCCCTTCTAGTCACACAAATCGAAGGAAAATGCTAACTGTAAAAATTTCCTTACATTATGCTTTCAGGCATTCTAGCTTGTTCCTGAAATGCTAAATATAACATGAGGTGACGATTTCTTTTTTACCAGAAATAGAGCCCCAAAGATTGATGTTCTATTACAAAAAAGTATTTAGATTAAATGTACAGGGGGAAGACTATGGTACCTACAGATCCACCTCATACATTTGCTTTGAGATGGACATAAACTAAGATAGCAGAAATCATTCTAAAATACAACTATTGGGAATACAAGCCTATACCAACCATAGCTCTGCTCATGGCCCTACCTTATTAAATGCTGGACCACGCCATTATGAACTTTGGATCTGAACATGTCAGTACAGGAATCTGAAATCGAATTCAGAAACAATGCTCTTCCCTTTAGTTTCCGCACAAGTCTAGGTCATCAAAATTAAGCACGAGCTAATTACACATATGAAAGGATCAAATGATTTTTAAACTAAAGTAAAACGCAGAGGACACATTTCCTTGATACAATTAGATGCTGACATTTATTTTTAGAATGCATGTCAGTACACCAAATGCATGGCCAGAGCATCCATCCGACCGACAGCTTCTCCTACCTGAGGTAGCATCCAGCCCAGCGCCATGGGAAAAAACAAAGAAGGGAAGAGGATTGCATTCCAGGAACGGAACAAAGAAGAAGGTGATGTCCAATCTTCCACAACATCTCGACCAGACGACCACATCGAAGCAGCGCCCTCCACATACCACATCAGTGGGGTTGGTTTAGAGCGGAAAAGCGAGGAGCACATGCTTTCCATGTCGCGGGCAAGGTCGACAACATCGTTCTAGTCTTCTTCCTAATCAGCATCGTCATGTCCCGTGCCCCGTTATCCTCTTTTATTTCCCCAACTGTGCGGGGTCCTAGAAAGGACGGCTTTGTCCGGAATGGCGGCGCCTGCCTGACCTTGCTCCACTACCGCCATAGGTCCCTCCCCTCTGGTGCTCGTCGACCTGGTACCTACCGCCGCTACGCCTCTATAGCACACGCCCTTGCTGCTCCCGGTCGTTGCTCACGGCCAAGCAGCATTCCGACCTGTGCATGCGAGGAAGCTCCCACTCTCCTTGCACAATCGAATCGATTCGATTCGATTCAATCTGATTCGATTCTTTCTAGGCAGAGAGTGGACAGGAGGGGGAGAAGTGCCTCAACGGCGAGGGGCTACTGGCATGGCGGAGAAGGGGGCATCGTAGGCGGGGAAGGGGATGACTAGCGGGTGGGCAGGCATGCATGAACTTGGCTGCCACCACGCATCTCCTCATGGTGGGCAGCAGCCCCTCCGTGCCACCGACGGATGCGCGCGCCCTCCAGCGAGCAAGCACGCCGCGACGCCGTTGGATGTCGTCCTGCCTGCGTGTGGATGGGTCGGCGCTGCCGCTTCCATGTGGCACAAGGAGGAAGCCCGGCGCGACGTCGTGGTTGCTGGGGCCACGGGCGTTGGCCTCTTGTGGAGTGGATAGGACTAGGAGGGGGTTAGGGTTTGGTTCGGGGGAAGGGGTCAAGAGGACGGTTTGGTAAAGTGGTTTCGATTTTGCGAGAGGAGAGAGAGGTGGGTGCGGTGTCAGTGTGGTGCCTTGGATTGGAATATTTATTCATTTTTTAATAAAACATTTACAAATATGTTTCGAGTCATATTTGAGCTCACCACAAATTATCAGTGGCGCATTTTTTGCAATATGCGCCATTGGCAAAATAATATCAGTGGCGCATCTCCAATATGCGCCATTAATAATTCTTCCACCTTTCTGAGTGGTGGGATCTAGGTGGGGCCCACAAATTATCAATGGCACATATTGAGGAAGATGCATCATTGGTGAGGAGAATATCAATGGCGCATATTGCAATATGCTCCATTGATGAGCATATATCAATGGCGCATATGGACATATGCGCCATTGACATTTGGTCCACAGCCCTCCGGGGTGCCAGGCCCACATTATCAGTGGCGCATTTTTGTTGATATGTGCCACTGGTTAAACAAAATATCTATGGAGCATATTTTTAAATGTGCCACTAATAATTATCAGTGGAGCATATTCAAAAAAATGCTCCACTGATAATAAATCTATCCATAAGCCTTTCTCTAGTAGTGTTAACATGATCTCATGGTCTAAGGACTAAGATTACTTCGTATGATGTTATACCAATATAAACATAATGACTTTGATCGTAATACTATACTTTGGATGAATGTTCAACACATCATTTCACAAATGTTGTGACCTCGTTATTAACAACATCCAATTTCCATGATCAGGAAACTTTGATCATCTTGTTAATCAATAAGCTAGTCTATAAGAGAGGCATAACTAGGAACCTTTTTGTTTATTAAACACACATGTATTGACGTTTCCTATCAATACAATTATAGCATGCAAAATAAACATCTATCCTATACAAGGAATACATAATAACAACTTTATTATTGCCTCTCAGGGCATATTTCCTTCAGTCTCCCACTTGCACCAGAGACAGTAATCTAGTTCACATAGTGATAAATCTAACACCCATGGAGGTCTAGTGTTGGTCATGTTTTGCCATAGGGAGAACTTTAGTCAACGGATCTGCTATATTTAGGCCCGTGTGTACTTTACAAATCTTTATATCTCCATCCTTGACATGCTCACGGATGGAGTGAAACCGGCGCTTAATATGCTTGGAATTCTTGTGAGACCTCGGTTCCTTGGCATTGGATACGGCTCCATTGTTGTCACACTAGATCACCATTGGGTCCAGTGCACTAGGAACCACACCTAGGCGCATTGATCTATCTCTATAGATTTTAATGCCTAATATATATGAAGCTTCACCAAGGTCTTTCATCGAAAATTTGCTGTTTAGATAACTTTTAACACTATTTAAAAGATCTATATCATTTCCAATCAATAATATGTCATCCACATATAATATCAGAAATGCCACATTGCTCCCACTCACTTTCTTGTAAATACAAGCCCCTCCATAAGTTTGGACAAATCCAAACTCTTTGATCACCTCATCAAAGCGGAGATTCCAACTCCAGGATGCTTGCTTCAGTCCATAGATGGATCGCTGAAGCTTGCATACCTTATCAGCATCCTTAGGATCGACAAAACCCTTCGGTTGTATCATATACAACTCTTCTTCAATATTACCATTGAGGAACGCGGTTTTGACATCCATTTGCCATATTTCATAATCGAAATATGCAGCAATTGCTAACAAAATCCTAACCGACTTTAGCATCGCTACGGGAGAGATGTCTCATCGTAGTCAACTCCTTGAATTTGTCGAAACCCTTTTGCGACAAGTCGAGCTTTATAGATGGTCACATTACCATCAGCATATGTTTTTCTTTTGAAAATCTATTTATTCTCAACGGCCTTTCGATCGTGAGGTAAGTCCACCAAGGTCCAAACCTGGTTTTCGTACATGGATTCCATCTCGGATTTCATGGCTTCTAGCCATTTGTTGGAATCCGGGCTCATCATCGCTTCTTCATACGTCGCAGGGTCATCTATTTCATCAATCATGAAATTCATCACAGGATTGCCATACAGTTCAGGAGCTGCACGTGTCCTGCTTGACCTGCGAGGTTCGGTAGTGTCCTCTTTCGGAGTTTCATGATCAGTATCATTAGCTCTCTCTTCATTTTGTGAAGTCAACTCCGAAACAACTTCCGGTGCTGCGCCCCTCACCATTTCATGAATTGAAGGTTCAATAACCTCTTCGAGTTCTACCTTCCGACTACTCACAACTATCGCGAGAAACTCCTTCTCAAGAAAGGATCCATTCTTGGCAACAAAAACCTTGCCCTCAGATCTGTGATAGAAGGTATACCTAATCGTTTCCTTAGGGTATCCTATGAAGATGCATTTTTCTGCTTGGGGTTCGAGTTTATCCGGCTGAAGTTTCTTCACATAAACACCGCATCCCCAAACTTTAAGAAATGACACCTTAGGTTTGTTTCCAAACCATAATTCATATGGTGTCATTTCAACGGATTTAGATGGTGCCCGATTTAAAGTGAATGCAGCGGTTTCCAATGCATAACCCCAAAATGATAGTGGCAAGTCAGTCACAGACATCATAGATCGAACCATATCTAATAAAGTACGATTACGACGTTCAGACACACCATTACATTGTGGTGTTCCGGCAGGCGTGAGTTGTGAAACTATTCCACAGTTCTTCATATGTGTGCTAAACTCGTAACTAAGATACTCTCCTCCACGGTCGGACCGCAGAAATTTGATATTTTTGTTACGATGATTTTCCACTTCATTCTGAAATTCCTTGAACTTTTCAAAGGTTTCAAACTTATGTTTCATCAAATAGATATACGCGTATCCACTCAAATCATCCATGGAAGTAACAAAATAACGATATCCACCTCGTGCCAACATACTCATTGGTCCACACACATCAGTATGTATGATTTCCAATAAATCTGTCGCCCGATCCATTGAACCGGAAAACGGCGTTCTAGTCATCTTGGCCATAAGGCATGGCTCACAAGTATCAAATGATTCAAAAGTAAGTGATTCCAAAAGTCCATCAGAATGGAGTTTCTTCATGCGTTTAACGCTAATATGACCTAGACGGCAGTGCCACATATATGCAGATATATCATTATCAAGTTTAATCCTTTTAGCATCAACATTATGAATATGCGTAATACTACCATCAAGATCCAACAGAAATAAACCATTCATCACAGGTGCATGACCATAAAAGATATCATTCATATAAATCAAACAACCATTGTTTTCAGATTTAAAGGAATAACCACTTCGCATCAAACACGATTCGGATACAATGTTCATGCTCAGTGCAGGCACCAAATAACAATTATTTAGATTTATAACTAATCTCGACGGCATATGGAGAGGCAGCGTTCCGATGGCAATCACATCAACTCTTGATCCATTGCCGACTCACATCGTGACCTCATCCCTTGCTAGTTGTCGCTTGTTCGGCATCCCCTGAATCGAGTTACATATATTAGCAACCGATCCCGTATCAAATACGCAGGTGCTACTGCGAGTACTAGTCAAGTACACATCAATAACATGTATATCACATATACCTTTGTTTGCCTTGCCGGCCTTCTTGTCCACCAAATACTTGGGGCAGTTGCGCTTCCAATGGCTAGTCCCCTTGAAATAGTAGCACTCGGTATCAGACTTAGGGCCATCTCGGGATTTCTTTTCAGGTGCGGCAACATTTGCCGCCATTCTTTCCCTTATGCTTACCTTTCTTGTCCTTCTTGAAACCGGTGGTCTTATTGATCATCAACACTTGATGTTCTTTCCTAATCTCCACTTCTGCAGTCTTAAGCATTAACAGAAGCTCGGGAAGAGACTTCTGCATGCCCTGCGTGTTATAGTTCATCACGAAGCTCTTGTAGCTAGGTGGTAGAGATTGGAGAACACGATGTATGCCTAAGTCAATGGGAATCGTTATTCCCAAGGACACAAGCTTATCGGCGTACCCAGACATTTTGAGTACGTGCTCACTAACGGAGTTGTTCTCCTCCATCATGCAGCTAAAGAACTTTTCAGAAGCATTATAACTCTCTACGACAGCATGGTTATCGAAAATCATTTTCAATTCTCCCATGGTATCAAAGGCATTGCCATTTTCGAAATGCTTTAGAAGTTCTGGCTGTAGCCCATACAGTATGCCGCAATGAACTAAGTTGTGGTCCTCCTGACGAGTTATATAGACATTATTTTCTTTGTCAGGGGCATCAGGAGCTGGTGGGGGGCCTAGCGGCGCCTCTAGCACATATTTCTTTTGTGCAGCAGTGAGGAGAATCCTCAAATTCAAAGCCCAGTTGGTGAAGTTGCTAACAATCGCAGCAAGTTTCTCTTTCTCCATGAACACATTGAAATTAAAAGTAGGTGGTGCCATCTACAACAGAATTTGTAAAGTTTATTTAGAATAAGTTTATGATAGATTGAGTTCAACTAATCCAATTACTAATGAACTCCCACTCAAAAACGACATCCCTCGTGTCATTTTGGTGATTACATGAACCAAATCCACTACACCAAGTCCGATCATCACGTGAGTCGGTGTAGCTTCAAAGGCGAGCATCTATATGGGCATCATATCAACTATATGACTCATGCTTAACCTTTCGGTCCGTGTTCCGAGGCCATGTCTGTACATGCTAGGCTCGCCAAGTAAGAACCTTAGTATTCGCGTGTGTAAAACTGTCTTACACCCGTTGTATGAAAGCGTAGAGTCGAGTACACCCGATCATCACGTGATGTCTCAAAACACGATCCATAGAACGGTGCATACTTAAGGAAGAACACATTTTATCTTGATATCTAAATGAGGGATCATCTTACACTGTTACCAAAAGTGCCAAACTAGCAATATAAGATGCAAACATCTAATGTGTAAAGTGAGATGATATGGTCCATGCATTTGATCTCTATCATTTGCATCGTGGTATTATCTCTATCATTCCTTTCTGTGTATGGACAAGGTCTTGGAACTTACACGTTAAGTGTGTTGTAAGAGTATCTATCATAGTCTACTTACAACAATACTATATCAAGACACTAGCCCAGCAACGATCTAAACTAGACACCTCTAATTTTTCGATTGCAAGTTTTACGTGGCTTAGGGCTTTCGGATATAGAACCGGACTTACCTACGAACATGGAACCACAACGAGGATAACCAAGTTATTAGCAACTCGTTGTAAATTAAATATTGACTATAGTAGGAGAGACAGACACCCGCCAGCCACTTATGTAAAACTAGTTGCATGTCAATCGGAGAACCGGTCTCATGTGCGATGACATGTAAGGTTGGTCCGGGCCGCTTCATCCCACAATGCCACCAATATCCAAAATACATAGAAGATGCAATAACATGATCATCATCGCCCACATATAAACATATGTGTACTACCTGTGCAAAGCACCTATGCATAGATCAGGCTCTGATACCACTGTTGGGTTCGCAGCATAGAAAACAAAAAAAATCCTATGATGAGATCTATACGCCAAGGTCTATCTACTAGATAAAGAGCAACGGGTGGATATACATCCATACAGAACTTACCCTCGAAGACAACAGAGTTTTGTTAACGAGTTGGAACTCGTGGATGATGTAGTCGTCCGCTTGTCGATCTCAAGATCATGTGGAAGTCCTAGCGCCGCAAATCAGCAGCGCATCCGTCCTCGCACACACGTTCAAGCCACCGGACGACCTCCACCTCCTCTCTCCAGCGAATCAGCGGAATCAGCAACTCCTTCCAGACGCAAGGCCACCGAGGACATGTATCTCGCTAATCCGAGACCATGGGGAATATCTAGAGGGGGAGAGAGATCCTTCACGAGGAGGTGTGCTTTATGAGGGAGGAGAGGTGGGCTTTTATAGGAGAGGGGGGCTCCTCCCCTCCCATGGCCGACGGCCAAGGGGGGTGCCCCCACCTCTTCCTCATTCATGTGGTGGCAGCTTCACTCACATCAATTCAAGGTCCACCCAAAATTCCACTCACATGCATTAAATTTCCACCAAATTTAATGCAACTCTCAATCAATAAAACTCTTTTATTTATTTTATTCAGAATTTTTTTAATTACTTTAATTAACAAACATTCATATAAAACCCCTTGCAACATTTCAATATCCTATGCAGAACCACTTTCTGCAATTTCACCCGAAACAATTCTGATTTCTATCGAAACAATTCCTGGGCTTTGCAATTCTTTCGTCTGAAACATATGTGCTCCAAAATGGTGTGCGGCAACCCTTAAGTGTGTCACCCTACGGTTCGCGAATAATGCAAACATTATTGAGACTCCTCTCAGATCAATAATCAGAAGCAGGACCTGGAGATCCATACTGACTACTGCACATTCAACGATGACTTCTATGATCGTGAGAACCTTTAACGCTAGTAACATAATCCCTTTGTCTCATGGTATAATACATGTCCGAGATTCGATCATCGGTATCCAAATACCTAGTTTCATCTCGTTACCGACATGCACTATTTTATCGTTCCCGTGATATAACATTCTAGTGATCACATCACTTGCTTGCAAGCTATCTTAATGTGATATCACCGAGAGGGCCCAGAGTATATATATCCGCCATTGGGATTGACAAATTCCACTCTTGACCCATGAGCCTCAACATAACACCTTCGTAGCACTGAACCCATGATGCATTGCAAATGTATCTATAATTTTGGATGTTCCATGCTTGGTTTTATCTACTTTCTTATGTTTTGTCCACACTTTGGAGTACTTTTCATATGATTTCTTGGACTAACCTATTAACAAGTGCCACAATGCCAGCTGCCTATTTTCTGTTATTTTTGGTTTTAGGAAGTCAGAAAATGAATATTCTCGGAATTGGACGGGACAAAAGCCAAAGTTATTATTTTACTGGGGGACATCTGGAGCCAGAATATGAGACGAAGAGGGGCTGGGGCCCGGCCACACCACGTGGCCGCACGGCCAGGCCTGGCCCACGCCAGGGGGTGGTCTGGCCGCCCCAGGCACCCCCTCTGCCTCTCCTTCCGCCTATATATTGCCTCTGATATGGAAACCCTAAGTACCCGATCAAAAATCCACGAGAGAGTCTGTAGCTGCTGTCATCTCCGTCCCTAGATCGGGAGGGATCTGAAGCTCTTCCCGGCACCCTGCCGGAGAGGGGAATTCACCCTGGAGGCCTTCTTCATCATCATGCAAGTCTCCGGTGTGATGCGTGAGTAGTTCATCTCTGGACTACGGGTCCATGTACTAGCTAGATGGCTGGTTCTCCTCCTTTGTGCTATCATGTTTAGATCTTGTGAGCTCTGTTCATGATCAAGATCATCTATTTGTAATCATACAGGTTGTGTTTGCGGCGATCCGATGGATATTGAGATGCTATTTTAGATTGATTATTGATTCTATCATGTCTTTGTTATTTATGATCTTCCATGATTTCCGTTGTTAGTAGCTATCTTGGCCAAGTAGATGCTAGCAACTCCAAGAGTTAGTATTATGCTCGATAGTGGGTTCATGCCTCTGGCAATCTGGGGAAGTGACAGAAATCTCTAAGGTACTAGATGTGCTGTTGCTACTAGCGAGAAAACAACAATCCTTTGTTCATAGAACAATCGTATTGTTTACTTTACACGCAATTCGTATTGCAATAATCTGTTGCTTGCAACTTAATACTGGAGGTTGTTCGGATGATAACCTGAAGGTGGATTATTAGTCATAGATGTAGTTGGATGGCGGTCTATGTATAATGTTGTAATGCCCAATTGAATCTCAAAGGAAACAAGATGATTAGTGTATGCTTTTATGCTTTCTCGATGTTTGTCAATTGCCCCGTTGTAATTTGTTCACGCAGCATGTTATCTATCTTAAGGAGAGCCCCCTCTAGTAAACTATGGACCCCGGTCCTTTCTTTTACAATCAATCTACAACTTTTTACTGCTTTGTGTTTACTTTCTGTAGACTATTACTTCCTTCCATTCGATATGATTAATCCTTTGTTTCATTAAAACCGGTGAGATTTACAACCTCATCGCAAGTTGGGGCAAAGTTTTGTGGTTGTGTTGTGCAGGTCTCCACGTTGCTGCTGGGCACCAGTAGTGCGCCCTGCCAACATTCAGCTAGCAACACCTTTGGGGTGTTTCCTTGCTCCTACCGGATTGATAACCTTGGTTTCGTACTGAGGGAAAACGTGTTGTTGTGCTCATCATACCTTCCTCTTGGGGTTCCCCAACGAGCTCGATATATTTTGGGCCATCAAGCTCTTTTTCTGGCGCCGTTGCGGGAGTCAATGACATCTTCACAAGGGGAGTCCCTCATAACCAATCTCTTTAATTTGTTATTTTTGTTTTTCTTAGTTTCCTTTGTTTTGTTTGCTTGTTTCTTTACCGAAACACACACAAAATAGTTTTTACAAGTTTTCTTTCTTTATTAGAACACACAAAAAATTAATTCCTATCTTAAGTTGCCATTATGTCTAGCCTTGCTCCAATCACTTTGTCACCTGAGGAAATGATTTTTCACTTTTAAACAAGGAATTGAAGAGAGTTTCAAAGAAGCTTGGTCTAGAATCTCTGATCTACATGAAAAAACTGAACCTAAAATGACTCCAACCTGTTCCTTACCAGTTTTTACCTTGGACTGCTCTTTGCTATAGATATGCTTTGGATGCTGTTGTGGGAGGAGATTTCCTCTAATGCAACAAGGATGATGTTGTTAATGCTATAAAGAAATTGATCTTTACTTACAACTTGCCTAGCAAATCTGATTCTTAATTCAAAAACATATTTGCTAGATTGAACACTCTTGAGACCCGCACTACTAGCCTAAAGGATTGTTTATAACACGCTTAGAGAGCATCATAATTATGTTCCAATAAATTCTGAACCATCAAAGTGGCTCCACACAGTAAAGATTGATATAAATAATGAAACTTTTCAAGCTCGTTGTGATATCATGTATGAATTTTGTCTTATGCCCAAAGATATTTATGAATCTTGAATCTTTGGGGGCTTTCTGAAGGAGGAAAAGAAATATTTCTTGCTAATATGCTACACTATTACCTATTGTAGTAGCTGAAGGAGTGTTTACCAAGGTCCTTGGGAAAATGATTTCTACTGATTATCTTGTTATTGAATGTGCAGGAAAATGACAAATACACTTGGAAGGTCCCTATTAGAACTCCTTGGAGCAATAATAGATGTGGGAAAGGGGACCATCCACCTTGCTTCTCCACCAAACAATCATATGTTCCCCAAGGTTAAGAATAAAAGTAAGAGAGGTAAGGGCAAGAAATTTGGTTTTAATGCTTCCTCATTTGAAAGCACTTGATCCTTTTTCTTGCTTCTTATGCCTAACTTAAAGGCGTTAAAGAAAAGTACTTATTGGGAGATAACCCAAAAGTTTTAGATGAGTATTGGAAGTTATTACTTCAGTAATTACTGCTCCTATCCTTTTTTATTGCTTTTTGTGCCAGAGTAACCTCTAATGAGAGAGGAGTAATGATTGGGAAAGTTGCAGTCCCCGAAACAGACTTCTATGATTCACCGTAAAAAATCGTGTGTTAAAATATCTGTATGTCCTTTTGAGACATGAATTGTTGTTCTTATGCCCCAGGTTGTTATCTAACTTTCGTCAGTTCATCACTTTTTGATTTGAGCAACAGAAGGTCTTCGAACAAATTCATCTTTACCTACTGGTCTGTTTTGACAGATTTCCGCCATTTTCTGCATTTGCTTCTTGTTGGTTCCTTTTTGAGTTCTTTGGGTAATTGAGCTTTTTGAGGGAAGTGCTACAGTAGCTAGTGTTTTAATGGAAGTTTTATTGGTGTTGGAACTGAAATTTAAAGACTTATTATCTTGAGTGCACTAATGTTGCTAATAAAGATTGTGTGTAGTTTTGTATGAAGGAAAATTTTCAGGTGTATGGAAGGAATGAGTAATGAGATGAAGAATGGACTAAAGCTCAAGCTTGGGGATGCCACGCGGTCACCCCAAGAAATATCCAAGACGTACAAGCGTCAAGCTCCTTCTTCATCAATAAAATCTCAGGTTTCTTCCAAACGCTTCATTTTTATTGTTTCATGCACAGTTGTTTTGTTCTTGGAGCGTCTTATTTTCGTTCTTGTTTTGGTTTTTAGTTTGCTGGTTTGCTTAGTTTGCTGAATAAATTGGTTGGACCCCCTCTTTCATACGTTTGTTTTCAAATAGTTTGGTTTGGTTTGGAAAAGAGTAGGAAAGTTCATGCTTAAGTGTTAAGGAGAGCTTGTTTTTGACTGTGGCCTATGCTTTGTCCATTCATGCTTGATATTGTTTTGGCTTTATGCTTAGTATTCTTTGCTGTAGCATGACTTGTTATAAAACAATTGAGATTGCTTAATGTGCCTTGGATGAATCATTGCGTTGTTTAGCATATTAAAGCATAGTATTGTGGTCTTCTCATTTAATGCTTTATTTGGGTTGACTGGCGCATGCTCACACCATGTTATGACTATCTCAAGTCCACCTGTAGCTTTTATGGTCCTTTAGTTTTCAACTTGTAGTATCACTTTATGCTTGATCGATGATGTTTTGTCGCTCTGCATGATTATGGCCATTATTTCTCTCTTAGTTTGTCGCTCCCAGTCTTTTGCTAGCCTCCACAACCAAAGTATGAGTTCCAACTCATGAATCCAACTCCCTAAACCAAGTTATTCCAAAGAGTCCACCATACCTACCTATTATCTTATGCTATTCCAAGTATATTCATGCTTTGTTACCTTCCAAATTAAACTTGTTATGAGAAACTAGTGATTAAATCTCTCACGAACTTGATGGCACACTTTACTTTCTTGCATTTAATAAACTTGAACCATTGGGTCCCTCTTTATTGCGTATATGCTTGCGCTTTATAAGTTGAAATTAGCAGAACCATGTATCATGGGGAACGCTTTCAACATGCGTTTGTACTTTGTACCCCGTTGATATCATGTTCTTTTGCTTATGGATCCCGGCGGTGTGAAATAAAAGTGGAACTTGTAAGATCATGGAGTTTGTATGTGTGTTAGAGAAATGCCTAGGCCACTAGCCTAAGCCATGCCTAATCATGGTGGAAACTTGCAGCATCACCAATGAGCACTCTCTGAAGCATCCTTAATAAAAACCTACGCAAATAGGAAATAAAAAGATCGCTGAGATGCTCATGGTCTGCTTGCCTTGTCATTTTGAATATGGGATAGCTCATGTATCAGGTGCAAGGGGGGTACCCATTGACGGTTCTTTATGATACACATGTACTTACAATGACAAGAGCTTACTCGTGACTAAGTTGAGTAGCATGTGGTTCGGTCTTCGTAAGTAAGGGGCATGAGATTTTGGTTTATAACTTGTCAAGCATATCCTCTTAGTTGTGTCACTTTAACCTTAATCACTTTCAAGATGCTTATGATAGGGGCAATGAGAGCTGAAA
>OU342745.1:413751448-413804117 GCA_910589775.1 Avena eriantha | reverse complement strand
TAGTTTCCTTGCTCCTACTGGTTTGATTAAACCTGGTTTCATAACTGAGATACACTTGGTGCTGTGCTCATCATACCTTCCTCTTGGGGTTCCCAACGAGCTCTCCATCAACACCACACCAAGCACTTTTCTGGGCGCCGTGCATTGAGCCATCAACGAGCGGTCCAACACAGAAGTATAAAAATTACCAAAACATGTCATGATAAAATGCCTCGAGCTAATTTTGATCGATACGAAGATCACGCTGCCATCCATGTCAGGAGAGAAAATATCCCTCGCCGTGTCCTCCAATCGCATACATCCCTCCACAAATAAGTCATGCAGCTCCATACGCTGGAGGTAGTCCATGATCGGAGAATAGTCGTAGCTCGATAGAACCTGCAAAGAAGAAGACGGTGTTATTAAAAATCCTATCATTTCTACATAGCCAAAGCGACCAAATAATGGCAAGCGCTCCCACCCTAAACAAAGTCCCATATTTATCATGTATCCCATGTAACCAGTTACTAAAATATTGGTTACCGATTGAGGAGGAGATAAACCAGAGGCCATTTGGAGATTGACTATATAGCACGAGAAAATTTACACTAGAAGAATAAGTGTCGAATTGTCTCATTCTGATGACAAAAAACACACTGTGTACTTCCATGCCAATTCCTCTTAACAAGATTATCTTTTGTGAGAATTACCCCTTTACGTAGATACCACGCAAATATCTTCGTTTTAAGGGGTAATTTCATCTTCCAAATTTTACTATTATCATCGACTAGAATATCCGGATGGATCAAAGCTCTATACATTGAGTCCACAGTAAATTTACCATTCTCTAGTAAATTCTATTTGAACTCGTCCACACCCTCCGACAGCTGTATCGTGGCCAATCATACCAAAAGATTGTTCCACGACACCAGTCTAGGACCTATGAGACTTCTTATGAAAGATGCATTTGGTGGATTAGTTCCCAACACTGTGGAAAGTGTATCCCCTTTGTGTCTAATAATTGAATATAGAGCTGGATAATGTTCCCGGAGAGTAGAATGGACAAACCATTTATCTTCGCAGAATCTAATCTGTGAACCATCCCTAATATTAAAAATACCAAAGTGGAAGAAATGTTTTTTGGATGCCATTAGTCCCGCCCAAAAATGTGAATCTCCGGGTTTCGAATACACTTGAAACACAGCTTTGGAGCCAACATACTTCCTCCATAGAATGGTTTGCTAGACACCCTCTTCTGTAAGTAGTTTAAACAAACATTTACCTAGAAGCGTGGTGTTTTTGACTTGTAAATCATTTATGCCCAATCCACATACTCTTTTGGCTGGAAAACCACATTCCATCTGGCCGGTTGATACTTCTTTTTTTCACTATCCCCTTGCAAAAGAATCTTGATTGGAAATAATCCAATTTCTTCAAGACACCTTTTGGCAACTGGAAAAACGAGATCATATACAGTACCATATTGATGAGTACTGAATTAATGAGAACAAGTCTTCCGCCAAGGGATAGCAATTTACCTTTCCAACTATTAAGACGTTTCTGTAGTCTTTCATCATCTAGTTTCCATTCAGCAATCGTGAGTCGCCAATAATGAATCGGTATTCCCACATAGTTGATTGGAAATTGTCCCAGACTACAGCCGAAAAGATCAGCATATAGATGGGCATCGTTATTAGCCTCGCCAAAATAATACAAACCACTTTTATGGAAGTTAATTTTTAATCCAGAGAGTTGCTCAAATACTGATAAAATTAATTTCAGATTCTTAGCCTTCTCCAAATCATGTTCCATAAATAGGATTGTATCGTCAGCATATTGAAGAATAGAGAGACCACCATCAACTAGATGAGGAACTAATCCTTCAACTTGGCCATCAGTCTTGGCTCTCTCAATTAGGATAGCCAACATATCTGCCACTATATTAAATAGTATAGGCGATAGCGGATCCCCTTGTCTTAGTCCTTTTTTCGTTTGGAAGTATTTGCTAGTGTCATCATTGACATTAATAGCAACACTACCACCAGACACAAAAGAGTGTATGCGAGCACACTACTCCTTTGAAAAACCTTTCATTCGGAGTGTTTGCTGAAGAAAAGACCAATTAACCTTGTCATACGCCTTCTCAAAGTCAATCTTGAACAATACACCATTTAATTTCTTTGAGTGTAGTTCATGTATTGTTTCATGAAGGATTACTACACCATCTAGGATGTTTCTTCCTTGCATAAAAGCGGTTTGAGACGGGCGTACAACATGATCAGCTACCGAATTTAATCTAATCGTAGTAACTTTTGTGAATATTTTAAAACTAACGTTAAGGAGGCAGATTGGACGATACTGTTGTATTCGCTCTGCATTAGTAACCTTAGGCAGTAAAATAATGTTGCCAAAATTGAGACTAAAAAGGTCTAACTGACCAGCATGCAAGAACTCAAAAAGACGCATCAGATCCTCCTTAACAACTTCCCATAATTTCGATAAAATTCCGCTAGGAAGACATCAGGCCCCGGTGCTTTGTTATGTTCCATTTGGAAAATAGCTTTCTTGACCTCCTCCTCCGTATAAGGGGTGATTAGAAAGTTGTTCTCCTCAACAGAAACTTGTGGAATATCCACTATTTGGGACTCATCCAACACGAATGAATTCTCCGGTGTTGCCCCAAACAAGGACTTGTAATTGTTGGGTTCGCAGCATAGAAAACAAAAAAATCCTACGATGAGAACTATACGCCAAGATCTATCTACTAGATACAGAGCAACGGGTGGATATACATCCATAGAGAACGTACCGTCAAAGACAACAGAGTTTTGTTAATGAGTTGGAACTCGTGGATGATGTAGTCGTACGCTTGCCGACCTCAAGATCGTGTGGAAGTCCTAGCGTCGCAAATCAGCAGCGCATCCGTCCTCGCACACACGTTCAAGCCACCGGACAACCTCCACCTCCTCGCTCCAGTGAATCAGCGGAAGCAGCAACTCCTTCCAGACGCAAGGCCACCAGGAACATGTATCTCGCTAATCCGAGACCATGGGGAATATCTAGAGGGGGAGAGAGATCCTTCACGAGGAGGTGTGCTTTGTGAGGGAGGAGAGGGGGCTTTTTATAGGAGAGGGGGGCTCCTCCCCTCCACTGGACGGTGGCCAAGGGGGTGCCCCCACCTCTTCCTCATTCATGTGGTGGAAGCTCCACTCACATCAATTCAAGCTCCACCCAAAATTCCATTCACATGCATTAAGTTTCCACCAAATTTAATGCAACTCTTAATTAATGAAACTCTTTTATTTATTTTATTCACAATTTTGTTAGTTACTTTAATTAACAAACGTTCACATAAAACCACTTGCAACATTTCAATATCACATGCAGAACAACTTTCTGCAATTTCACCCGACACAATTCTGGTTTCTATCGAAACAATTCCTGCGCTTTGCAATTCTTTCGTCTGAAACATATGTGCTCCAAAATGGTGTCCGGAAACCCTTAAGTGTGTCACCCTATGGTTCGCGAATAATGCAGACATGATTGAGACTCCTCTCAAATCAATAATCAGAAGCGGGACCTGGAGATCCATATTGCCTCCTGCACATTCAACGATGACTTCTGTGATCGTGAGAACCTTTAGCGCTAGTAACTTAATCCCTATGTCTCATGATATAATACATGTCTGAGATTCGATCATCGGTATCCAAATACCTAGTTTGATGTCGTTACCGACATGCACTCTTTTCTCGTTTCTGTGATATAACATTCAAGTGATCACATCACTTGCTTGCAAGCTATCTTAATATGATATCACCGAGAGGGCCTAGAGTATATCTATCCGTCATCGGGATTGAAAAATTCCACTCTTGATCCACGAGCCTCAACATAACACCTTCGTAGCACTGAACCCACCTTTATAGTCACCCTGTTACGGTGTGACGTTTGATGTTATCAAGATACTCTTCCGGTGTTAGCAATTACACTATGTGGAAAATTGCTTATCAGTGGAGCATATTTTTTGCTATCAATGGCGCATATGGAATGTGCCACTAGTGTTGCGCCACTTATAATTAAGTATGAATGTTGCATATCAAATATGCGCCATTGATAGTGGTACAACTAGTGGCGCATCTATAATGTGTGCCATTGATATTTTATTAGTGGAGCATATTTACATATAAGCTCCACTGATGTTGTATGCGCCACTGGCTAAATAGATGATGCGTCACTGATGATTTGTATAGGTATACAGAATACAGGGCTCTCAAGTATTTATACAGGTATCTATACAGGTATCTATACACGTACATATACAGGTATTTATACAGGTACACAACAATATAAAAAGAAAAAGAAACAGACATAATAGTACAAATAGAATTATACATTATCACATCAATTAGAATCTGACATAGTGACAAGTGCCGGAATATTATACAAGTCTACAACAAGTTTATCATCATCTCTGATACATTACACACTAGATATCGTCATCTACAAAGAACATGCCTACTTCTGTCAATAGATAAGGGCAGCAAGTTTTGCTGACTCGAGAGCATCCGCTTTCGTCAATAGATATAGTCTCTAAAGCATTTTCTGTGATGCAACATGGGGTGTTGTCTGTGTGCTGGGACATTGAGGAAAACAGAGCCAAGCATCTAATTACTGCCGACAGTGCACAACATGGCTTCATGGATCTTCAGAGACAAGCTTTCCAAAGTTTGTTTAAAGACATCCTATTTGGAAATGTACAAACATTCTTCTGCAACCTGCAAGCATGATGAAAGAGGATTAGTTTAAACTGTGACCTGACTCACCATGACTTTTGTACTATTGTATGTAAAGAATCGAAATAACAATCAAATATTTGTTTACATTCGGACCTCCTGAAGAAAAATGAGAATTAATATTAAAAGGCCCATGTACTAACATGTGTATTTGCTACTATTCTTTCCCTGATTTGTTTTGTGAAACAGGAAGCAAAGAATAAAAAATAGAGCAATCTGTCCGCGGCGGCTATTTAATGTGCTGGCAGCCAAGCCAAAACATACTCTGTTATCAGGTGTAGAACATAAGATAGAGCCAACATTGTTTAAGGAAGAAACAAGTTTGTAGGATCTATAAAGGCTAAATAAATAGGTTCCAAAATGTACTCACCAGTAGAATTGGTATGGTCTCGGAGCAGCCAAGCCTTTCCGTTGTTAGCCTCGAAAGAATTTCCACAGATGTTTCTTCTTCAGAATCAATGCATTGAGCTCCATCATCTCTCCAAAGCCACAGACTATAAAATTTGCAAGTAGGTTGGATGTCGTGGTTAATTAAACCAAAAATAAAAGAATCTAAACAACACAACAAAATGTATAATTTGAACCGATAAATAACAGCAACTTCCATCCCTTCTAGTCACACAAATCGAAGGAAAATGCTAACTGTAAAAATTTCCTTACATTATGCTTTCAGGCATTCTAGCTTGTTCCTGAAATGCTAAATATAACATGAGGTGACGATTTCTTTTTTACCAGAAATAGAGCCCCAAAGATTGATGTTCTATTACAAAAAAGTATTTAGATTAAATGTACAGGGGGAAGACTATGGTACCTACAGATCCACCTCATACATTTGCTTTGAGATGGACATAAACTAAGATAGCAGAAATCATTCTAAAATACAACTATTGGGAATACAAGCCTATACCAACCATAGCTCTGCTCATGGCCCTACCTTATTAAATGCTGGACCACGCCATTATGAACTTTGGATCTGAACATGTCAGTACAGGAATCTGAAATCGAATTCAGAAACAATGCTCTTCCCTTTAGTTTCCGCACAAGTCTAGGTCATCAAAATTAAGCACGAGCTAATTACACATATGAAAGGATCAAATGATTTTTAAACTAAAGTAAACGCAGAGGACACATTTCCTTGATACAATTAGATGCTGACATTTATTTTTAGAATGCATGTCAGTACACCAAATGCATGGCCAGAGCATCCATCCGACCGACAGCTTCTCCTACCTGAGGTAGCATCCAGCCCAGCGCCATGGGAAAAAACAAAGAAGGGAAGAGGATTGCATTCCAGGAACGGAACAAAGAAGAAGGTGATGTCCAATCTTCCACAACATCTCGACCAGACGACCACATCGAAGCAGCGCCCTCCACATACCACATCAGTGGGGTTGGTTTAGAGCGGAAAAGCGAGGAGCACATGCTTTCCATGTCGCGGGCAAGGTCGACAACATCGTTCTAGTCTTCTTCCTAATCAGCATCGTCATGTCCCGTGCCCCGTTATCCTCTTTTATTTCCCCAACTGTGCGGGGTCCTAGAAAGGACGGCTTTGTCCGGAATGGCGGCGCCTGCCTGACCTTGCTCCACTACCGCCATAGGTCCCTCCCCTCTGGTGCTCGTCGACCTGGTACCTACCGCCGCTACGCCTCTATAGCACACGCCCTTGCTGCTCCCGGTCGTTGCTCACGGCCAAGCAGCATTCCGACCTGTGCATGCGAGGAAGCTCCCACTCTCCTTGCACAATCGAATCGATTCGATTCGATTCAATCTGATTCGATTCTTTCTAGGCAGAGAGTGGACAGGAGGGGGAGAAGTGCCTCAACGGCGAGGGGCTACTGGCATGGCGGAGAAGGGGGCATCGTAGGCGGGGAAGGGGATGACTAGCGGGTGGGCAGGCATGCATGAACTTGGCTGCCACCACGCATCTCCTCATGGTGGGCAGCAGCCCCTCCGTGCCACCGACGGATGCGCGCGCCCTCCAGCGAGCAAGCACGCCGCGACGCCGTTGGATGTCGTCCTGCCTGCGTGTGGATGGGTCGGCGCTGCCGCTTCCATGTGGCACAAGGAGGAAGCCCGGCGCGACGTCGTGGTTGCTGGGGCCACGGGCGTTGGCCTCTTGTGGAGTGGATAGGACTAGGAGGGGGTTAGGGTTTGGTTCGGGGGAAGGGGTCAAGAGGACGGTTTGGTAAAGTGGTTTCGATTTTGCGAGAGGAGAGAGAGGTGGGTGCGGTGTCAGTGTGGTGCCTTGGATTGGAATATTTATTCATTTTTTTAATAAAACATTTACAAATATGTTTCGAGTCATATTTGAGCTCACCACAAATTATCAGTGGCGCATTTTTTGCAATATGCGCCATTGGCAAAATAATATCAGTGGCGCATCTCCAATATGCGCCATTAATAATTCTTCCACCTTTCTGAGTGGTGGGATCTAGGTGGGGCCCACAAATTATCAATGGCACATATTGAGGAAGATGCATCATTGGTGAGGAGAATATCAATGGCGCATATTGCAATATGCTCCATTGATGAGCATATATCAATGGCGCATATGGACATATGCGCCATTGACATTTGGTCCACAGCCCTCCGGGGTGCCAGGCCCACATTATCAGTGGCGCATTTTTGTTGATATGTGCCACTGGTTAAACAAAATATCTATGGAGCATATTTTTAAATGTGCCACTAATAATTATCAGTGGAGCATATTCAAAAAAATGCTCCACTGATAATAAATCTATCCATAAGCCTTTCTCTAGTAGTGTTAACATGATCTCATGGTCTAAGGACTAAGATTACTTCGTATGATGTTATACCAATATAAACATAATGACTTTGATCGTAATACTATACTTGGATGAATGTTCAACACATCATTTCACAAATGTTGTGACCTCGTTATTAACAACATCCAATTTCCATGATCAGGAAACTTTGATCATCTTGTTAATCAATAAGCTAGTCTATAAGAGAGGCATAACTAGGAACCTTTTTGTTTATTAACACACATGTATTGACGTTTCCTATCAATACAATTATAGCATGCAAAATAAACATCTATCCTATACAAGGAATACATAATAACAACTTTATTATTGCCTCTCAGGGCATATTTCCTTCAGTCTCCCACTTGCACCAGAGACAGTAATCTAGTTCACATAGTGATAAATCTAACACCCATGGAGGTCTAGTGTTGGTCATGTTTTGCCATAGGGAGAACTTTAGTCAACGGATCTGCTATATTTAGGCCCGTGTGTACTTTACAAATCTTTATATCTCCATCCTTGACATGCTCACGGATGGAGTGAAACCGGCGCTTAATATGCTTGGAATTCTTGTGAGACCTCGGTTCCTTGGCATTGGATACGGCTCCATTGTTGTCACACTAGATCACCATTGGGTCCAGTGCACTAGGAACCACACCTAGGCGCATTGATCTATCTCTATAGATTTTAATGCCTAATATATATGAAGCTTCACCAAGGTCTTTCATCGAAAATTTGCTGTTTAGATAACTTTTAACACTATTTAAAAGATCTATATCATTTCCAATCAATAATATGTCATCCACATATAATATCAGAAATGCCACATTGCTCCCACTCACTTTCTTGTAAATACAAGCCCCTCCATAAGTTTGGACAAATCCAAACTCTTTGATCACCTCATCAAAGCGGAGATTCCAACTCCAGGATGCTTGCTTCAGTCCATAGATGGATCGCTGAAGCTTGCATACCTTATCAGCATCCTTAGGATCGACAAAACCCTTCGGTTGTATCATATACAACTCTTCTTCAATATTACCATTGAGGAACGCGGTTTTGACATCCATTTGCCATATTTCATAATCGAAATATGCAGCAATTGCTAACAAAATCCTAACCGACTTTAGCATCGCTACGGGAGAGATGTCTCATCGTAGTCAACTCCTTGAATTTGTCGAAACCCTTTTGCGACAAGTCGAGCTTTATAGATGGTCACATTACCATCAGCATATGTTTTTCTTTTGAAAATCTATTTATTCTCAACGGCCTTTCGATCGTGAGGTAAGTCCACCAAGGTCCAAACCTGGTTTTCGTACATGGATTCCATCTCGGATTTCATGGCTTCTAGCCATTTGTTGGAATCCGGGCTCATCATCGCTTCTTCATACGTCGCAGGGTCATCTATTTCATCAATCATGAAATTCATCACAGGATTGCCATACAGTTCAGGAGCTGCACGTGTCCTGCTTGACCTGCGAGGTTCGGTAGTGTCCTCTTTCGGAGTTTCATGATCAGTATCATTAGCTCTCTCTTCATTTTGTGAAGTCAACTCCGAAACAACTTCCGGTGCTGCGCCCCTCACCATTTCATGAATTGAAGGTTCAATAACCTCTTCGAGTTCTACCTTCCGACTACTCACAACTATCGCGAGAAACTCCTTCTCAAGAAAGGATCCATTCTTGGCAACAAAAACCTTGCCCTCAGATCTGTGATAGAAGGTATACCTAATCGTTTCCTTAGGGTATCCTATGAAGATGCATTTTTCTGCTTGGGGTTCGAGTTTATCCGGCTGAAGTTTCTTCACATAAACACCGCATCCCCAAACTTTAAGAAATGACACCTTAGGTTTGTTTCCAAACCATAATTCATATGGTGTCATTTCAACGGATTTAGATGGTGCCCGATTTAAAGTGAATGCAGCGGTTTCCAATGCATAACCCCAAAATGATAGTGGCAAGTCAGTCACAGACATCATAGATCGAACCATATCTAATAAAGTACGATTACGACGTTCAGACACACCATTACATTGTGGTGTTCCGGCAGGCGTGAGTTGTGAAACTATTCCACAGTTCTTCATATGTGTGCTAAACTCGTAACTAAGATACTCTCCTCCACGGTCGGACCGCAGAAATTTGATATTTTTGTTACGATGATTTTCCACTTCATTCTGAAATTCCTTGAACTTTTCAAAGGTTTCAAACTTATGTTTCATCAAATAGATATACGCGTATCCACTCAAATCATCCATGGAAGTAACAAAATAACGATATCCACCTCGTGCCAACATACTCATTGGTCCACACACATCAGTATGTATGATTTCCAATAAATCTGTCGCCCGATCCATTGAACCGGAAAACGGCGTTCTAGTCATCTTGGCCATAAGGCATGGCTCACAAGTATCAAATGATTCAAAAGTAAGTGATTCCAAAAGTCCATCAGAATGGAGTTTCTTCATGCGTTTAACGCTAATATGACCTAGACGGCAGTGCCACATATATGCAGATATATCATTATCAAGTTTAATCCTTTTAGCATCAACATTATGAATATGCGTAATACTACCATCAAGATCCAACAGAAATAAACCATTCATCACAGGTGCATGACCATAAAAGATATCATTCATATAAATCAAACAACCATTGTTTTCAGATTTAAAGGAATAACCACTTCGCATCAAACACGATTCGGATACAATGTTCATGCTCAGTGCAGGCACCAAATAACAATTATTTAGATTTATAACTAATCTCGACGGCATATGGAGAGGCAGCGTTCCGATGGCAATCACATCAACTCTTGATCCATTGCCGACTCACATCGTGACCTCATCCCTTGCTAGTTGTCGCTTGTTCGGCATCCCCTGAATCGAGTTACATATATTAGCAACCGATCCCGTATCAAATACGCAGGTGCTACTGCGAGTACTAGTCAAGTACACATCAATAACATGTATATCACATATACCTTTGTTTGCCTTGCCGGCCTTCTTGTCCACCAAATACTTGGGGCAGTTGCGCTTCCAATGGCTAGTCCCCTTGAAATAGTAGCACTCGGTATCAGACTTAGGGCCATCTCGGGATTTCTTTTCAGGTGCGGCAACATTTGCCGCCATTCTTTCCCTTATGCTTACCTTTCTTGTCCTTCTTGAAACCGGTGGTCTTATTGATCATCAACACTTGATGTTCTTTCCTAATCTCCACTTCTGCAGTCTTAAGCATTAACAGAAGCTCGGGAAGAGACTTCTGCATGCCCTGCGTGTTATAGTTCATCACGAAGCTCTTGTAGCTAGGTGGTAGAGATTGGAGAACACGATGTATGCCTAAGTCAATGGGAATCGTTATTCCCAAGGACACAAGCTTATCGGCGTACCCAGACATTTTGAGTACGTGCTCACTAACGGAGTTGTTCTCCTCCATCATGCAGCTAAAGAACTTTTCAGAAGCATTATAACTCTCTACGACAGCATGGTTATCGAAAATCATTTTCAATTCTCCCATGGTATCAAAGGCATTGCCATTTTCGAAATGCTTTAGAAGTTCTGGCTGTAGCCCATACAGTATGCCGCAATGAACTAAGTTGTGGTCCTCCTGACGAGTTATATAGACATTATTTTCTTTGTCAGGGGCATCAGGAGCTGGTGGGGGGCCTAGCGGCGCCTCTAGCACATATTTCTTTTGTGCAGCAGTGAGGAGAATCCTCAAATTCAAAGCCCAGTTGGTGAAGTTGCTAACAATCGCAGCAAGTTTCTCTTTCTCCATGAACACATTGAAATTAAAAGTAGGTGGTGCCATCTACAACAGAATTTGTAAAGTTTATTTAGAATAAGTTTATGATAGATTGAGTTCAACTAATCCAATTACTAATGAACTCCCACTCAAAAACGACATCCCTCGTGTCATTTTGGTGATTACATGAACCAAATCCACTACACCAAGTCCGATCATCACGTGAGTCGGTGTAGCTTCAAAGGCGAGCATCTATATGGGCATCATATCAACTATATGACTCATGCTTAACCTTTCGGTCCGTGTTCCGAGGCCATGTCTGTACATGCTAGGCTCGCCAAGTAAGAACCTTAGTATTCGCGTGTGTAAAACTGTCTTACACCCGTTGTATGAAAGCGTAGAGTCGAGTACACCCGATCATCACGTGATGTCTCAAAACACGATCCATAGAACGGTGCATACTTAAGGAAGAACACATTTTATCTTGATATCTAAATGAGGGATCATCTTACACTGTTACCAAAAGTGCCAAACTAGCAATATAAGATGCAAACATCTAATGTGTAAAGTGAGATGATATGGTCCATGCATTTGATCTCTATCATTTGCATCGTGGTATTATCTCTATCATTCCTTTCTGTGTATGGACAAGGTCTTGGAACTTACACGTTAAGTGTGTTGTAAGAGTATCTATCATAGTCTACTTACAACAATACTATATCAAGACACTAGCCCAGCAACGATCTAAACTAGACACCTCTAATTTTTCGATTGCAAGTTTTACGTGGCTTAGGGCTTTCGGATATAGAACCGGACTTACCTACGAACATGGAACCACAACGAGGATAACCAAGTTATTAGCAACTCGTTGTAAATTAAATATTGACTATAGTAGGAGAGACAGACACCCGCCAGCCACTTATGTAAAACTAGTTGCATGTCAATCGGAGAACCGGTCTCATGTGCGATGACATGTAAGGTTGGTCCGGGCCGCTTCATCCCACAATGCCACCAATATCCAAAATACATAGAAGATGCAATAACATGATCATCATCGCCCACATATAAACATATGTGTACTACCTGTGCAAAGCACCTATGCATAGATCAGGCTCTGATACCACTGTTGGGTTCGCAGCATAGAAAACAAAAAAAATCCTATGATGAGATCTATACGCCAAGGTCTATCTACTAGATAAAGAGCAACGGGTGGATATACATCCATACAGAACTTACCCTCGAAGACAACAGAGTTTTGTTAACGAGTTGGAACTCGTGGATGATGTAGTCGTCCGCTTGTCGATCTCAAGATCATGTGGAAGTCCTAGCGCCGCAAATCAGCAGCGCATCCGTCCTCGCACACACGTTCAAGCCACCGGACGACCTCCACCTCCTCTCTCCAGCGAATCAGCGGAATCAGCAACTCCTTCCAGACGCAAGGCCACCGAGGACATGTATCTCGCTAATCCGAGACCATGGGGAATATCTAGAGGGGGAGAGAGATCCTTCACGAGGAGGTGTGCTTTATGAGGGAGGAGAGGTGGGCTTTTATAGGAGAGGGGGGCTCCTCCCCTCCCATGGCCGACGGCCAAGGGGGGTGCCCCCACCTCTTCCTCATTCATGTGGTGGCAGCTTCACTCACATCAATTCAAGGTCCACCCAAAATTCCACTCACATGCATTAAATTTCCACCAAATTTAATGCAACTCTCAATCAATAAAACTCTTTTATTTATTTTATTCAGAATTTTTTTAATTACTTTAATTAACAAACATTCATATAAAACCCCTTGCAACATTTCAATATCCTATGCAGAACCACTTTCTGCAATTTCACCCGAAACAATTCTGATTTCTATCGAAACAATTCCTGGGCTTTGCAATTCTTTCGTCTGAAACATATGTGCTCCAAAATGGTGTGCGGCAACCCTTAAGTGTGTCACCCTACGGTTCGCGAATAATGCAAACATTATTGAGACTCCTCTCAGATCAATAATCAGAAGCAGGACCTGGAGATCCATACTGACTACTGCACATTCAACGATGACTTCTATGATCGTGAGAACCTTTAACGCTAGTAACATAATCCCTTTGTCTCATGGTATAATACATGTCCGAGATTCGATCATCGGTATCCAAATACCTAGTTTCATCTCGTTACCGACATGCACTATTTTATCGTTCCCGTGATATAACATTCTAGTGATCACATCACTTGCTTGCAAGCTATCTTAATGTGATATCACCGAGAGGGCCCAGAGTATATATATCCGCCATTGGGATTGACAAATTCCACTCTTGACCCATGAGCCTCAACATAACACCTTCGTAGCACTGAACCCATGATGCATTGCAAATGTATCTATAATTTTGGATGTTCCATGCTTGGTTTTATCTACTTTCTTATGTTTTGTCCACACTTTGGAGTACTTTTCATATGATTTCTTGGACTAACCTATTAACAAGTGCCACAATGCCAGCTGCCTATTTTCTGTTATTTTTGGTTTTAGGAAGTCAGAAAATGAATATTCTCGGAATTGGACGGGACAAAAGCCAAAGTTATTATTTTACTGGGGGACATCTGGAGCCAGAATATGAGACGAAGAGGGGCTGGGGCCCGGCCACACCACGTGGCCGCACGGCCAGGCCTGGCCCACGCCAGGGGGTGGTCTGGCCGCCCCAGGCACCCCCTCTGCCTCTCCTTCCGCCTATATATTGCCTCTGATATGGAAACCCTAAGTACCCGATCAAAAATCCACGAGAGAGTCTGTAGCTGCTGTCATCTCCGTCCCTAGATCGGGAGGGATCTGAAGCTCTTCCCGGCACCCTGCCGGAGAGGGGAATTCACCCTGGAGGCCTTCTTCATCATCATGCAAGTCTCCGGTGTGATGCGTGAGTAGTTCATCTCTGGACTACGGGTCCATGTACTAGCTAGATGGCTGGTTCTCCTCCTTTGTGCTATCATGTTTAGATCTTGTGAGCTCTGTTCATGATCAAGATCATCTATTTGTAATCATACAGGTTGTGTTTGCGGCGATCCGATGGATATTGAGATGCTATTTTAGATTGATTATTGATTCTATCATGTCTTTGTTATTTATGATCTTCCATGATTTCCGTTGTTAGTAGCTATCTTGGCCAAGTAGATGCTAGCAACTCCAAGAGTTAGTATTTATGCTCGATAGTGGGTTCATGCCTCTGGCAATCTGGGGAAGTGACAGAAATCTCTAAGGTACTAGATGTGCTGTTGCTACTAGCGAGAAAACAACAATCCTTTGTTCATAGAACAATCGTATTGTTTACTTTACACGCAATTCGTATTGCAATAATCTGTTGCTTGCAACTTAATACTGGAGGTTGTTCGGATGATAACCTGAAGGTGGATTATTAGTCATAGATGTAGTTGGATGGCGGTCTATGTATAATGTTGTAATGCCCAATTGAATCTCAAAGGAAACAAGATGATTAGTGTATGCTTTTATGCTTTCTCGATGTTTGTCAATTGCCCCGTTGTAATTTGTTCACGCAGCATGTTATCTATCTTAAGGAGAGCCCCCTCTAGTAAACTATGGACCCCGGTCCTTTCTTTTACAATCAATCTACAAACTTTTTACTGCTTTGTGTTTACTTTCTGTAGACTATTACTTCCTTCCATTCGATATGATTAATCCTTTGTTTTCATTAAAACCGGTGAGATTTACAACCTCATCGCAAGTTGGGGCAAAGTTTTGTGGTTGTGTTGTGCAGGTCTCCACGTTGCTGCTGGCACCAGTAGTGCGCCCTGCCAACATTCAGCTAGCAACACCTTTGGGGTGTTTCCTTGCTCCTACCGGATTGATAACCTTGGTTTCGTACTGAGGGAAAACGTGTTGTTGTGCTCATCATACCTTCCTCTTGGGGTTCCCCAACGAGCTCGATATATTTTGGGCCATCAAGCTCTTTTTCTGGCGCCGTTGCCGGGAGTCAATGACATCTTCACAAGGGGAGTCCCTCATAACCAATCTCTTTAATTTGTTATTTTTGTTTTTCTTAGTTTCCTTTTGTTTTGTTTGCTTGTTTCTTTACCGAAAACACACACAAAATAGTTTTACAAGTTTTCTTTCTTTATTAGAAACACACAAAAAATTAATTCCTATCTTAAGTTGCCATTATGTCTAGCCTTGCTCCAATCACTTTGTCACCTGAGGAAATGATTTTCACTTTTAAACAAGGAATTGAAGAGAGTTTCAAAGAAGCTTGGTCTAGAATCTCTGATCTACATGAAAAAACTGAACCTAAAATGACTCCAACCTTGTTCCTTACCAGTTTTTACCTTGGACTTGCTCTTTGCTATAGATATGCTTTGGATGCTGTTGTGGGAGGAGATTTCCTCTAATGCAACAAGGATGATGTTGTTAATGCTATAAAGAAATTGATCTTTACTTACAACTTGCCTAGCAAATCTGATTCTTAATTCAAAAACATATTTGCTAGATTGAACACTCTTGAGACCCGCACTACTAGCCTAAAGGATTGTTATAACACGCTTAGAGAGCATCATAATTATGTTCCAATAAATTCTGAACCATCAAAGTGGCTCCCCACAGTAAAGATTGATATAAATAATGAAACTTTTCAAGCTCGTTGTGATATCATGTATGAATTTTGTCTTATGCCCAAAGATATTTATGAATCTTTGAATCTTTGGGGGCTTTCTGAAGGAGGAAAAGAAATATTTCTTGCTAATAATGCTACAATATTACCTATTGTAGTAGCTGAAGGAGTGTTTACAAAGGTCCTTGGGAAAATGATTTCTACTGATTATCTTGTTATTGAATGTGCAGGAAAATGACAAATTACACTTGGAAGGTCCCTATTAGAACTCCTTGGAGCAATAATAGATGTGGGAAAGGGGACCATCCACCTTGCTTCTCCACCAAACAATCATATGTTCCCCAAGGTTAAGAATAAAAGTAAGAGAGGTAAGGGCAAGAAATTTGGTTTTAATGCTTCCTCATTTGAAAGCACTTGATCCTTTTTCTTGCTTCTTATGCCTAACTTAAAGGCGTTAAAGAAAAGTACTTATTGGGAGATAACCCAAAAGTTTTAGATGAGTATTGGAAGTTATTACTTCAGTAATTACTGCTCCTTATCCTTTTTATTTGCTTTTTGTGCCAAGAGTAACCTCTAATGAGAGAGGAGTAATGATTGGGAAAGTTGCAGTCCCGAAACAGACTTCTATGATTCACCGTAAAAAATCGTGTAAAATATCTGTATGTCCTTTTGAGACATGAATTGTTGTTCTTATGCCCCAGGTTGTTATCTAACTTTCGTCAGTTCATCACTTTTTGATTTGAGCAACAGAAGGTCTTCGAACAAATTCATCTTTACCTACTGGTCTGTTTTGACAGATTTCCGCCATTTTCTGCATTTGCTTCTTGTTGGTTCCTTTTTGAGTTCTTTTGGGTAATTGAGCTTTTTGAGGGAAGTGCTACAGTAGCTAGTGTTTTAATGGAAGTTTTATTGGTGTTGGAACTGAAATTTAAAGACTTATTATCTTGAGTGCACTAATGTTGCTAATAAAGATTGTGTGTAGTTTTGTATGAAGGAAAATTTTCAGGTGTATGGAAGGAATGAGTAATGAGATGAAGAATGGACTAAAGCTCAAGCTTGGGGATGCCACGCGTGTCACCCCAAGAAATATCCAAGAAGTACAAGCGTCAAAGCTCCTTCTTCATCAATAAAAATCTCAGGTTTCTTCCAAACGCTTCATTTTTATTGTTTCATGCACAGTTGTTTTGTTCTTGGAGCGTCTTATTTTTCGTTCTTGTTTTTGGTTTTTAGTTTGCTTGGTTTGCTTAGTTTGCTGAATAAATTGGTTGGACCCCCTCTTTCATACGTTTGTTTTCAAATAGTTTGGTTTGGTTTGGAAAAGAGTAGGAAAGTTCATGCTTAAGTGTTAAGGAGAGCTTGTTTTTGACTGTGGCCTATGCTTTGTCATTCCATGCTTGATATTGTTTTGGCTTTATGCTTAGTATTCTTTGCTGTAGCATGACTTGTTATAAACAATTGAGATTGCTTAATGTGCCTTGGATGAATCATGCGTTGTTTTAGCATATTAAAGCATAGTATTGTGGTATTCTCATTTAATGCTTTATTTGGGTTGACTTGGCGCATGCTCACACCATGTTATGACTATCTCAAGTCACCGTAGCTTTTATGGTCCTTTAGTTTTCAACTTGTAGTATCACTTTATGCTTTGATCGATGATGTTTTGTCGCTCTGCATGATTATGGCCATTATTTCTCTCTTAGTTTGTCGCTCCCAGTCTTTTGCTAGCCTCCACAACCAAGTATGAGTTCCACTCATGCATCCAACTCCCTAAACCAAGTTATTCCAAAGAGTCCACCATACCTACCTATTATCTTATGCTATTCCAAGTATATTCATGCTTTTGTTTACCTTCCAAATTAAACTTGTTATGAGGAAACTAGTGATTAAATCTCTCACGAACTTGATGGCACACTTTACTTTCTTGCATTTAATAAACTTGAACCATTGGGTCCCTCTTTATTGCGTATATGCTTGCGCTTTATAAGTTGAAATTAGCAGAACCATGTATCATGGGGAACGCTTTCAACATTGCGTTTGTACTTTGTACCCCGTTGATATCATGTTCTTTTGCTTATGGATCCCGGCGGTGTGAAATAAAAGTGGAACTTGTAAGATCATGGAGTTTGTATGTGTGTTAGAGAAATGCCTAGGCCACTAGCCTAAGCCATGCCTAATCATGGTGGAAACTTGCAGCATCACCTAATGAGCACTCTCTGAAGCATCCTTAATAAAAACCTACGCAAATAGGAAATAAAAAGATCGCTGAGATGCTCATTGTCTGCTTGCCTTGTCATTTTGAATATGGGATAGCTCATGTATCATGTGCAAGGGGTACCCCATTGACGGTTCTTTATGATACACATGTACTTACAATGACAAGAGCTTACTCGTGACTAAAGTTGAGTAGCATGTGGTTCGGTCTTCGTAAGTAAGGGGCATGAGATTTTGGTTTATAACTTGTCAAGCATATCCTCTTAGTTGTGTCACTTTAACCTTAATCACTTTCAAGATGCTTATGATAGGGGCAATGAGAGCTGAAAGCTACTAAGTACCATATTTTTTGGAAGCTCTTTATGAGACTTGAATCCCTACTTCCTTCTTTTATCTATTGAGTCTCCACCTTATATATTGAGTCTCCACCTTTTATCTTTATGCACCTACTTTGAGAGCATAGTGGCCATTCTTAGTTCTATGTGCATTGTCCCAAGACTAGTTGATTGATGCATAATTTGATATTCTTGTTTTAAACTATTTGTATCTAGTCACTCTTATAGACTTTCAAGGTGTCCTATGCATTTATGTTTTGCTACTCTATGAGGGACAAGCTGAATGCCACTATGCTATGTTTCCTTTATGTGAAACAAACAAACGTCTTGCAAAGCATTGTTATTCATGAATATTTTGTTTGTGCCTTTTCATGTTGCATCATAGTTTCTTTGTCTTATTGCTAGAACTTTTTCTTTCATGTTATGATTGAAGTACTATGATCCTAGCTTTGAATGTTTTACAGATACTTTGATCAAGTTTATGATGGTGCATGTCACCTCAAAAATTATTCTTTCTTTTTATCACTTACCTACTCGAGGATGAGTAGGAGTTAAGCTTGGGGATGTTGATACATTGCAAATGTATCTATATTTTTTGATGTTCCATGCTTGGTTTTATCTACTGTCTTATACTTTGTCCACACTTTGGAGTACTTTTCATATAATTTCTTGGACTAACCTATGAACAAGAGCCAGAGTTCCAGCTGCCTGTTTTCTGCTGTTTTTGGTTTCACGAAGTCAGAAAATGAATATTCTCGGAATTGGACGGGACAAAAGCCAAAGTTATTATTTTACCGGGGGACATCTGGAGCCAGAATACGAGACGGAGAGGGGCTGGGGCCCGGCCACACCACCTGGCCGCGCGGCCAGGCCTGGCCCGCGCCAGGGGGTGGTGTGGCCAGTCCAGGCACCCCCTCGGCCTCTCCTTCCGCATATATATTGCCCTCGGGACGAAAACCCTAAGTACCCGATCAAAAACCCACGAAAGAGTCTGTAGCCGCCGTCATCTCCATCCCTAGATTGGGAGGGATCTGAAGCTCTTCCCGGCACCCTGCCAGAGAGGGGAATTCACCCTGGAGGCCTTCTTCATCACCATGCAAGCCTCCGGTGTGATGCGTGAGTAGTTCATCCTTGGACTACGGATCCATGTAGTAGCTAGATGGCTGGTTCTCCTCCTTTGTGCTTTCATGTTTAGATCTTGTGATTTCCGTTCATGATCAAGATCATCTATTAGTAATTATGCATGTTCTGTTTGCGGGGATCCGATGGATATTGAGATGCTATTTCAGATTGATTATTGATTCTATCATGTCTTTGTTATTTGTGATCTTGCATGCTTTCCGTTGTTAGTAGCTATCTTGGCCAAGTAGATGCTAGCAACTCCAAGAGTTAGTATTTATGCTCGATAGTGGGTTCATGCCTCTGGTAATCTGGGGAAGTGACAGAAATCTCTAAGGTACTAGATGTGATGTTGCTACTAGGGAGAAAACAACAATTCTTTGTTCATAGAACAATCATATTGTTTACTTTACACGCAGTTCGTAAAGCAATAATCTGATGCTTGCAACTGAATACTGGAAGGGGTTCGGATGATAACCTGAATGTGGATTATTAGTCATAGATGCAGTTGGATGGCGGTCTATGTATAATGTTGTAATGCCCAATGGAATCTCAAAGGAGTCAAGATGATTAGTATATGCTTTTATGCTTTCTCGATGTTTGTCAATTGCCTCGCTGTAATTTGCTCACCCAGCATGTTATCTATCTTATGGAGAGCCACCTCTAGTGAACTATGGACCCCGGTCCTTTCTTTTACAATCAATCTACAAACTGTTTACTTCTTTGTGTTTACTTTCTGCAAACTATTACTTCCTTCCATTCGATACATTTATTTCTTTGTTTTCAGCAAAACCAGTGAGATTGACAACCTCATCGCAAGTTGGGGGCAAAGTTCTGTGGTTGTGTTGTGCAGGTCTCCACGTTGTTGCTGGCACCGGTAGTGCGCCCTGCCAACATTCAGCTAGCAACACCTTTGGGTGTTTCCTTGCTCCTACTAGATTGATAACCTTGGTTTCGTACTGAGGGAAAACTTGTTGTTGTGCTCATCATATCTTCCTCTTGGGGTTCCCCAACGAGCTCGATATATTTTGGGCCATCAAGCTCTTTTTATGGCTCCGTTGCCGGGGAGTCAATGACATCTTCACAAGGGGAGTCCCTCATAACCAATCTCTTTACTTTGTTATTTTTGTTTTTCTTAGTTTCCTTTTGTTTTGTTTGCTTCTTTCTTTATTAAAAACACACAAAAAATAGTTTTACAAGTTTGCTTTCTTTATTGAAAACACACCAAAAATTAGTTCCTATCTTAAGTTGCCATTATGTCTAGCCTTGCTCCAATCACTTTGTCACCTGAGGAAATGATTTTCACTTTTAAACAAGGAATTTAAGAGAGTTTCAAAGAAGCTTGGTCTAGAATCTCTGATCTACATGAAAAAACTGAACCTAAAATGACTCCAAGCTTGTTCCTTAGCCATTTTTACCTTGGAATTTCTCTTTGCTCTAGATATGCTTTGGAAGCTGTTGTGGGAGGAGATTTCCTCCAATGCAATGAGGATGATGTTGTTAATGCTATAAAGAAATTGATCTTTACTTACAACTTGCCTAGCAAATCTGATTCTTAATTCATAAACATATTTGCTAGATTGAACACTCTTGAGACCCGCACTACTAGCCTAAAGGATTGTTATAACACGCTTAGAGAGCATCATAATTATGTTCCAATAAATTCTGAACCATCAAAGTGCCTCCCCACATTAAAGATTGATATAAATAATGAAACTTTTCAAGCTCGTTGTGATATCATGTATGAATTTTGTCTTATGCCCAAAGATATTTATGAATCTTGGAATCTTTGGGGGCTTTCTGAAGGAGGAAAAGAAATATTTCTTGCTAATAATGCTACAATATTACCTATTGTAGTAGCTGAAGGAGTGTTTACAAAGGTCCTTGGGAAAATGATTTCTACTGATTATCTTGTTATTGAATGTGCAGGAAAATGACAAATTACACTTGGAAGGTCCCTATTAGAACTCCTTGGAGCAATAATAGATGTGGGAAAGGGGACCATCCACCTTGCTTCTCCACCAAACAATCATATGTTCCCCAAGGTTAAGAATAAAAGTAAGAGAGGTAAGGGCAAGAAATTTGGTTTTAATGCTTCCTCATTTGAAAGCACTTGATCCTTTTTCTTGCTTCTTATGCCTAACTTAAAGGCGTTAAAGAAAAGTACTTAATGGGAGATAACCCAAAAGTTTTAGATGAGTGTTGGAAGTTATTACTTCAGTAATTACTGCTCCTTATCCTTTTTATTTGCTTTTTGTGCCAAGAGTAACCTCTAATGAGAGAGGAGTAATAATTGGGAAAGTTGCAGTCCCGAAACAGACTTCTATGATTCACCGTAAAAAATCGTGTAAAATATCTGTATGTCCTTTTGAGACATGAATTGTTGTTCTTATGCCCCAGGTTGTTATCTAACTTTCGTCAGTTCATCACTTTTTGATTTGAGCAACAGAAGGTCTTCGAACAAATTCATCTTTACCTGCTGGTCTGTTTTGACAGATTTCCGCCATTTTCTGCATTTGCTTCTTGTTGGTTCATTTTTTAGTTCTTTTGGGTAATTGAGCTTTTTGAGGGAAGTGCTACAGTAGCTAGTGTTTTAATGGAAGTTTTATTGGTGTTGGAACTGAAATTTAAAGACTTGTTATCTTGAGTGCACTAATGTTGCTAATAAAGATTGTGTGTAGTTTTGTATGAAGGAAAATTTTCAGGTGTATGGAAGGAATGAGTAATGAGATGAAGAATGCACTAAAGCTCAAGCTTGGGGATGCCACGCGTGTCACCCCAAGAAATATCCAAGAAATACAAGCGTCAAAGCTCCTTCTTCATCAATAAAAATCTCAGGTTTCTTCCAAACGCTTCATTTTTATTGTTTCATGCACAGTTGTGTTGTTCTTGGAGCGTCTTATTTTTCGTTCTTGTTTTTGGTTTTTAGTTTGCTTGGTTTGCTTAGTTTGCTGAATAAATTGGTTGGACCCCCTCTTTCATACGTTTGTTTTCAGATAGTTTGGTTTGGTTTGGAAAAGAGTAGGAAAGTTCATGCTTAAGTGTTAAGGAGAGCTTGTTTTTGACTGTGGCCTATGCTTTGTCATTCCATGCTTGATATTGTTTTGGCTTTATGCTTAGTATTCTTTGCTGTAGCATGACTTGTTATAAACAATTGAGATTGCTTAATGTGCCTTGGATGAATCATGCGTTGTTTTAGCATATTAAAGCATAGTATTGTGGTATTCTCATTTAATGCTTTATTTGGGTTGACTTGGCGCATGCTCACACCATGTTATGACTATCTCAAGTCACCGTAGCTTTTATGGTCCTTTAGTTTTCAACTTGTAGTATAACTTTATGCTTTGATCGATGATGTTTTGTCGCTCTGCATGATTATGGCCATTATTTCTCTCTTAGTTTGTCGCTCCCAGTCTTTTGCTAGCCTCCACAACCAAGTATGAGTTCCACTCATGCATCCAACTCCCTAAACCAAGTTATTCCAAAGAGTCCACCATACCTACCTATTAGCTTATGCTATTCCAAGTATATTCATGCTTTTGTTTACCTTCCAAATTAAACTTGTTATGAGGAAACTAGTGCTTAAAGCTCTCACGAACTTGATGGCACACTTTACTTTCTTGCATTTCATAAACTTGAACCATTGGCTCCCTCTTTGTTGCATATATGCTTGCGCTTTATAAGGAAATTAGCAGAACCATGTATCATGGGGAACACTTTCAACATTGCACTTGTACTTTGTACCCCGTTGATATCATGTTCTTTTGCTTATGGATCCCGGCGGTGTGAAATAAAAGTGGAACTTGTAAGATCATGGAGTTTGTGTTGGGTCCGCAGCATTGAAAACAAAAAATTTCCTACGATGAGAACTACACGCCAAGATCCATCTACTAGGTACAAAGAAACGGGTGGACATACATCCAACGAGAACTTACCCTCGAAGACAAGGAGTTTTGTTAACGAGTAGGAACTCATGGTTGATGTAGTCGTACACTTGCCGATCTCAAAATCGTGAGGATGTCCGAGCGCCGCAACTCAGCAGCGCATCCGTACTCGCACACACGTTCAAGCCACTTGACAACCTCCACCTCCTCGCTCCAGCGATCAAGCGGAAGCAGCAACTCCTTCCAGACGAAATGCCACCGGGAACATGTATCTCGCTAATCCAAGACCATGGGGGAATAATTCTAGACGGGGAGAGAGATCCTTCACAAGGAGGTGTGAGGATGAAGGAGGGAGTGGGTAGCCTTTTACAGGAGGAGGGGGTGCCCCTCCTCTCCACGGCCGGCGCATGGGGGGTGACCCCTCACCTCCCCCATGAATGTGGTGGTAACCCCTCCACATTAAAATGACTCTTCACATTCCCTTTTAAAGTCTCCACTTTAAATGCAATAAAATTCTCCAAGTTTAATGCTCTCTCATTTAATAAAACTCTTTTATTAAATTTATGCAGAATTTTGTTAATTACTTTAATTAACTAACATTCACATATAGCCCCTTGTAATATTTCATAATCACATGCAGAACCACTTTCTGCAATTTCACCCGAAAAAATTTCCGGTTTCTATTGAAACGATTCCTGCGCTTTGCAATTCTTTCGTCTGAAACATATGTGCTCCAAAATGGTGTCTGGTAACTGTTAAGTGTGTCACCCTACGGTTCACGAATAAAGCAGACATGATTGAGACTCCTCTCAGATCAATAGTCAGAAGCGGGATCTGGAGATCCATACTAACTCCTGGATATTCAATGATGACTTCTGTGATCATGAGAACCTTTAACGCTTGTAACTAAATCCCTTTGTCTCGCGATATATTACATGTCCGAGATTCGATCATCGGCATCCAAATACCTAGTTTGATCTCATTACCGACATGCACTCTTTTCTCGTTCCCGTGATATAACATTCTAGTGATCACATCACTTGCTTGCAAGCTATCTCAATGTGATATCACCAAGAGGGCCCAGAGTATATCTATCCGTCATCGGGATTGATAAATTCCACTCTTCATCCATGAGCCTCAACATAACACCTTCGTAGTTCTGAACCCATCATTATAGTCACCCTGTTACGGTGTGACGTTTGATGTTATCAAGACACTCTTCAGGTGTTAGCAATTAACATGATCTCATGGTCTAAGGATAAAGATTACTTTGTATGATGTTATAGCAATATAAACATAATGACGTGATCGTAATGCTATACTTCGGATGAATGTTCATCACATCATTCCACCAATGGTGTGACCTTGTTATTAACAACATCCAATGTCCATGATCAGGAAACCTTGATCATCTTGTTAATCAACAAGCTAGTCTATAAGAGAGGCATAACTAGGAACCCTTTTTATTTATTAAACACACATGTATTGATGTTTCTGATCAATACAATTCTAGCATGTAAAATAAACATCTATCATATATAAGGAATACATAATAACAACTTTATTATTGCCTCTCAGGGCATATTTCCTTCAGCCTCCCACTTGCACTAGAGACAATAATCTAGTTCTCATAGTGATAAATCTAACACCCACGGATTTCGGGTGTTGATCATGTTTTGCCCTAGGGAGAGCTTTAGTCAACGGATCTGCTACATCTAGGTCCGTGTGTACTTTACAAATCTTTATATCTCAATCCTTGACATGCTCGCGGATGGAGTGAAACCGGTGCTTAATATGCTTGGAATTCTTGTGAGACCTCGATTCCTTTGCGTTGGCTATGGCTCCATTGTTGTCACAATAGATCACCATCGGGTCCAATGCACTAGGAACCACACCTAGTTCCGTAATGAACTCTTTCATCCAAACCGCTTCCTGCGCCGCTTCTGAAGCAGCAACATATTCCGCCTCCATCGTTGATCCAGCCACCACAGGTTGTTTGGAACCCCTCCAACTAACTGCTGCTCCGTTCAAGAGAAATATGTATCCGGATTGAGACTTAGAGTCATCCAGATCGGTGTCAAAGCTAGCATCGACATAACACTTAGCGACTAGCTCTTCTTCACCTCCGTATATAAGAAACATATCCCTAGTTCTTCTCAAGTACTTGAGGATGTTCTTGACCGCTATCCAGTGTTCCGAACCTGGATCAGATTGGTACCTACTAGTCAAACTAATAGCATGTGCCACATCCGGTCTTGTACATAGCATAGCATACATAATAGAGCCTATGGCCGAGGCATAGGGGATCTTATCCATCATCTCTCTTTCTTCCGCTGTAGCTGGACTTTGAGTCTTACTCAATGTCTTTCCTTGCAACATAGGTAAGAACCCCTTCTTACTTCCGTCCATATTAAACTTCTTTAATATCTTATCAAGGTATGTACTCTGCGATAGCCCAATTAGGCACCTTGATCTATCTCTATGGTGGAAACCTGCAGCGTAACCATAATGAGCTGTCTATGAAGCATTCTTCTTATAAAAAAAGAGTCCTATATTGAGAAAAAAAAAGAGAAAAGAGAAAAAAAGATACTGTGAAAAGAGGAAAGAGAGAAAAAAAGCACCATATTCCCATGGTAAATAAGAAGAATGCTGAGATGCTCGTTGTCTGCTTGCCTTGTCATTTTGATATGGGGATTCTTCCGTATCATCGGGCAAGGGGTACCCCGTTGGCGGTTCTCAATGATACACATGTACTTACAATGACAAGAACTTACCGGTGACTAAACTTGAGTAGCATGAGGAGCGACCCTCGTATACAAGGGACATGAGATTTCTGACTTATACTTCGTCAAGCATGCACACCATAGTTTGTTCACTTTAACCTTAATCACTTCAAGATGCTTATGATAGGGGCAATGAGAGCTGAAAGCTATAAGTACAATAATTTTTGGAAGCTCTTTATGAGACTTGAATCCCTACTTCCTTTTATAAAGGCTTTTCTTCCACCATTATATTGAGTCTCCACCTTCTATCTTTATGCACCTACTTTGAGAGCATAGTGGCCATTCTTAGTTCTATGTGCATTGTCCCAAGACTAGTTGATTGATGCATAACTTGTTATTGCTTGTTTTAAACTATTGTATCTAGTCACTCTTATGAACTTTGAAGGTGTCCTATGCATTTATTTTTGCTACTCTATTGAGGGACAAGATGAATACTATTATGCTATGTTTTCTTTATGTGAAACAAACAAACGTCTTGCAAAGCATTGTTATTCATGAGTCTTTTGTTTGTGCCTTTTCATGGTGCATCATACTTTCTTTGTCTTATTGCTAGAACTTTGTCTTTCATGCTATGATTGAAGTACTATGATCCCAGCTTTGAATGTTTTACAAATACTTTGATCAAGTTTTGATGGTGCATGTCACCTCAAAAATTATTCTTTCTTTTCATCACTTACCTACTCGAGGACGAGCAGGTGTTAATCTTGGGAATGTTGATACATTGCAAATGTATCTATAATTTTTGATGTTCCATGCTTGGTTTTATCCACTTTCTTGTGTTTTTTTCCAACTTTGGAGTACTTTTCATATGATTTCTTGGACTAACCTATTAACAAGAGCCACAGTGCAACTGCCTGTTTTCTGCTGTTTTTGGTTCCAGGAAAGTCAGAAAATGAATATTCTCGGAATTGGACGGGACAAAAGCCAAAGTGCCTATTTTTTGGAAGTGATCAAGTGCCAGAATACGAGACGGAGAGGGGCCAGAGGGAGGCCACACCACCTGGCCGCGCGGCCAGACCTGGCCCGCGCCAGGGGGTGGTGTGGCCAGCCCAGGCACCCAATCAAAAATCCACGAAAGAGTTCGTAGCCGCCGTCATCTACATCCCTAGATCGGGAGGGATCTGAAGCTCTTCCTGGCACCTTTCTAGAGAGGGGAATTCACCCTGGAGGCCTTCTTCATCACCATCCAAGCCTCTGGTGTGATGCGTGAGTAGTTCATCCTTGGACTACGGATCCATGTAGTAGCTAGATGGCTGGTTCTCCTCCTTTGTGCTTTCATGTCTAGATCTTGTGAGCTCCGTTCATGATCAAGATCATCTATTTGTAATTCCGTGTGTTGTGTTTGCGGGGATCCGATGGATATTGAGATGCTATTTCAGATTGATTATTGATTCTATCATGTCTTCGTTATTTGTGATCTTGCATGCTTTCTGTTTTTAGTAGCTATCTTGGCCAAGTAGATGCTAGCAACTCCAAGAGTTAGTATTTATGCTCGATAGTGGGTTCATGCCTCTGGTAATCTGGGGAAGTGACAAAAATCTCTAAGGTACTAGATGTGATGTTGCTACTAGGGAGAAAACAACAATCCTTTCTTCATAGAACAATCGTATTGTTTACTTTACTCGCAGTTCATAAAGCAATAATCTGTTGCTTGCAACTTAATACTGGAGGGGGTTCGGATGATAACCTGAAGGTGGATTATTAGTCGTAGATGCAGTTGGATGGCGGTCTATGTATAATGTTGTAATTCCCAATCAAGTCTCAAAGGAGTCAAGATGGTTAGTATATGCATGTACTGCTTTCTCGGTGTTTGTCAATTCCCCCATTGTAATTTGTTTACCTAGCATGTTATCTATCTTAAGGAGAGCCACCTCTAGTGAACTATGGATCACGGTCCTTTTCTTTTACATATAATCTACAAATTGTTTACTTCTTTGTGTTTACTTTCTGCAAACTTTTACTTCTTTCCATTCGATACGTTTAATCTTTTGTTTTCCGCAAAACACGGTGAGATTGACAACCTCATCGCAAGTTGGGGACAAAGTTCTGTGGTTGTGTTGTGCAGGTCTCCACGTTGCTACTTGCACCGGTAGTGCGCCCTGCCAAAGCTCAGCTAGTAACACCTTTGGGGTGTTTCCTTGCTCGTACTGTTTCGATTAAACCTTTGTTTCATAACTAAGGGAAACTTGCTGATGTGCTCATCATACCTTCCTCTTGGGGTTCCCAACGAGATCTACATCAACACTGCACCAAGCACTTTTCTGGGCGTCGTGCATTGAGCCACCATGCTACTGCGAGTACTAGTCAAGTACATATCAATAACATGTATATCACATATACCTTTGTTTGCCTTGCCGGACTTCTTGTCCGTCAAATACTTGGGGCAGTTACGCTTCCAATTGCCAGTCCCCTTGCAATAGTAACACTCGGTGTCAGACTTAGGGCCGGCTCGGGGTTTCTTTTCAGGCGCGGCAATAGATTTGCCACCCTTCTTTCCCTTGTGCTTGCCTTTCTTGTCTTTCTTGAAACCGGTGGTCCTATTGATCATCAACACTTGATGTTATTTCCTAATCTCCACCTCTGCAGTCTTAAGCATTGACAGAAGCTCCGGAAGAGTCTTCTTCATGCCCTGCATATTATACTTCATCACGAAGCTCTTGTAGCTAGGTGGCAGAGATTGGAGAACACGATGTATGCCTAAGTCATTGGGAATCGTTATTCCCAAGGACACAAGCTTATCGGCATACCCGGACATTTTGAGTAAATGCTCACTAGCGGAGCTGTTTTCCTCCATTTTGCAGCTAAATAACTTTTCAGAAGCATTATAACTCTCTACGGCGGCATGGGTATCGAAAATCATTTTCAATTCTCCCATGCTATCAAAGGCATTGTAATTTTCGAAATGCTTTCGAAGTTCAGGCTCTAGCCCATATAGTATGACGCAATGAACTAAGTTGTGCTCCTCCTGACGAGTCACCTAGACATTCTTTTCCTCGTCAGGGGCATCAGGAGCTGGTGGGGGGCCTAGCGGTGCCTCTAGCACATATTGCTTTTGTGTAGCAGTGAGGAGAATCCTCAAATTCATAGCCCAGTTGGTGAAGTTGCTACCAATCGCAGCAAGTTTCTCTTTCTCCATGAACACATTGAAATTAAAAGCAGGTGGTGCCATCTACAACAGAATTTGTAAAGTTTATTTAGACTAATTTTATGATAGATTGAGTTCAACTAATCCAATTACTAATGAACTCCCACTCAAATACGACATCCCTCGTGTCTTTTTGGTGATTACATGACCCAAATCCACTACACCAAGTCCGATCATCACGTGAGTCGGTGTAGCTTCAAAGGCGAGCATCTATATGGGCATCATATCAACTATATAAATCATTCTTAACCTTTCGGTCCGTGTTCCGAGGCCATGTTTGTACATGCTACGCTCGCCAAGTAAGAACCTTAGTATTCGCGTGTGTAAAACTGTCTTACACCCGTTGTATGAAAGCGTAGAGTCAAGTACACCCGATCATCACGAGATGTCTCGAAACACGATCCATAGAACGGTGCATACTTAAGGAAGAACACATTTTTATCTTGATATCTAAATGAGGGATTGATGTCTACGCACTTATATTCTTGTAGACAGTTGTTGGGCCTCCAAGTGCAGAGGTTTGTAGAACAGCAGCAAGTTTTCCCTTAAGTGGATCACCCAAGGTTTATCGAACTCAGGGAGGAAGTGGTCAAAGGTATTCCCTCTCAAGCAATCCTGCAATCAAGATACAAGAAGTCTCTCGTGTCCCCAACACACCCAATACACTTGCTAGGTGTATACGTGGACTAGTTCGGCGAAGAGATAGTGAAATACAAGTGGTATGGATATAAAACAATGGTGCTAGCAAATAGCTTGATGGCGTGGAAGAGACTAAAGGCAAACTAAAATAAAGATGGCAGCAAGCAAACATGTAACAGATCTAATAGCAAACGTTGTATCAATGCTTAGAAACAAGGCCTAGGGATCATACTTTCACTAGTGAACACTCTCATATAAATATATTATTCTTTATGATACTACGCTTGATTACTCTCCGTTTGAACACTCTAATCGATGGTAGGGCTATAACAGCACTCCTCAAAGTAAGCCTTTCCCATCTAGAAAACCCCACACTGTCACCTTGAGTACTAGATGAGTCAACAAACACCACAATTTCATAGAAACATCCAACTCCAAATATAACTCATAACAAGTATTTGTAATCTCTAGCCTAAGTGCCACCATGGTGAGCACGATGTCACTTTCACACACATGGGGAGAGCAGAGATCTAATAAAGCACTTGAGTAGCAAGGTAGATCTATAGATTACAAGCTCATGATCACAATATGATCATGCATAGAGAGAGATGAACACATAGCTACCGGTAGAATCCTTAGCCTCGAGAGAGAACTACTCCCTCCTCATCATGGGAATCAGCAATGGTGATGGAGATGGTGGTGGAGATCGATGGAGATGGCTCCGGGGGCACTTCCCCGTCCCGGCAGGGTGCCGGAACAGTGACTTTCTGTCCCCTGAATCTCCTTTTCGGTGGCGGCGGCGCTGTGGAACTTTTCATGGCTGGAGGCTTGATTATTTAGGGTTTATGTCTCGGGAGGCTTCTTATAGGCCAGAGGGCAAGGTCGGTGGGTGGCCAGGGGGCCCACACCACCTGGTGGCGCGGCCAGGGCTAGCCCGTGCCACCACATGGTGTGGACAGGCCCTGGCCCCTCTCCGACTCTCCTTCTGGCTCCGTGAGTCTTCCAGGAAAATAGTAACTTTGGCTTTTGTCCCGTCCAATTCCGAGAATATTCATTTTCTGACTTCCTGGAACCAAAAATAGCAGAAAACAGGCAACTGGCACTGTGGCTCTTGTTAATAGGTTAGTCCAAGAAATCATATGAAAAGTACTCCAAAGTGTGGACAAAATCCAAGAAAGTAGATAAAACCAAGCATGGAACATCAAAAATTATAGATACATTTGCAATGTATTAGGGATCATCTTACAATGCTACAGAAAGCGCCAAACTAGCAGTATAAGATGCTAACATCTAATGTGTAAAGTGAGATGATATGGTCCATGCATTTGATCTCTATCACTTGCATCGTGGTATGATCTCTATCATTCCTTTGTGTGTAAGGCCAAGGTCTATGGAACTTACACATTGAGTGTGTTGTAAGAGTATCTATCATACATCTACTTACAACAATACCATATCAATACACTAGCCCAGCAATGATCTAAACTAGACGCCTCTAATCTATGAATTGCAAGTTTTATGTGGCTTAGGGCTTTCGGAGATAGAACCGTTCTCACCTACGAACATGAACCACAACGAGGATAACTAAGTTATTAGCAACTCATTGTAAATCAGATTTTGACTATAGTAGGAGAGACAGACACCCGCCATCCACTTATGCAAAACAAGTTGCATGTCAGTCGTGGAACCGGTATAATGTATGATGACATGTAAGGTTCGTCCGGGCCGCTTCATCCCACTATGCCACCAATATCCAAAATACATAGAAGATGTAATAACATGATCATCATTGCCCACATATAAACATATGTGTACTACCCGTGCAAAGCACCTACGCATAGATCGGGCTCTGATACCACTATTGGGTCCGCAGCATAGAAAACAAAAAATTTCCTACGATGAGAACTACACGGCAAGATCTATCTACTAGGTACAAAGCAACGGATGGACATACATCCAACGAGAACTTACCCTCGAAGACAACGAGTTTTGTTAACGAGTAGGAACTCGTGGTTGATGTAGTCGTACACTTGCCGATCTCAAGATCGTGAGGAAGTCTGAGCGCCGCAACTCAGCAGCGCATCCGTCCTCGCACACACGTTCAAGCCACCGGACAACCTCCACCTCCTTGCTCCAGTGATCCAGTGGAAGTAGCAACTCCTTCCAGACGAAATGACACCGGGAACATGTATCTCGCTAATCTGAGACCATGGGGGAATAATTCTAGAGGGGGAGAGAGATCCTTCATAAGGAGGTGTGCGGATGAAGGAGGGAGTGGGTGGCCTTTTATAGGAGGAGGGGGGTGCCCCTCCTCTCCATGGCCGGGCCATGGGGGTGACCCCTCACCTCCCCCATTCATGTGGTGGTAACCCCTCCACATTAAAATGCCTCTTCACATTCCCTTTTAAAGTCTCCACTTTAAATGCATTAAAATTCTCCAAGTTTAATGCTCTCTCATTTAATAAAACTCTTTTATTAAATTTATTCAGAATTTTGTTAATTACTTTAATTAACAAACATTCACATATAGCCCCTTGTAATATTTCAATATCACATGCAGAACCACTTTCTGCAATTTCACCCGAAACAATTTCCGGTTTCTATTGAAACAATTCCTGCGCTTTGCAATTCTTTCGTCTGAAACATATGTGCTCCAAAATGGTATCTGGTAACTCTTAAGTGTGTCACCCTACGGTTCGCGAATAATGCAGAAATGATTGAGACTCCTCTCAGATCAATAGTCAGAAGCGGGACCTGGAGATCCATACTGACTCCTGCATATTCAACGATGACTTCTGTGATCGTGAGAACCTTTAATGCTTGTAACTAAATCCCTTTGTCTCGCGATATATTACATGCCCGAGATTCGATCATCGGCATCCAAATACCTAGTTTGATCTCGTTACCGACATGCACTCTTTTCTCGTTCCCGTGATATAACATTCTAGTGATCACATCACTTGCTTGCAAGCTATCTCAATGTGATATCACCGAGAGGGCCCAGAGTATATATATCCATCATCGGGATTGACAAATTCCACTCTTGATCCATGAACCCCAACATAACACCTTCGTAGTACTGAACCCATCTTTATAGTCACCTTGTTACGGTGTGACGTTTGATGTTATCAAGACACTCTTCAGGTGTTAGCAATTAACATGATCTCATGGTCTAAGCATAAATATTACTTCGTATGATGTTACAGCAATATAAACATAATGACTTGATCGTAATGCTATACTTCGGATGAATGTTCATCGCATCACTCCACCAATGGTGTGACCTTGTTATTAACAACATCCAATGTCCATCTTATGATAGGGCAATGAGAGCTGAAAGCTATTAAGTACCATATTTTTTGGAAGCTCTTTATGAGACTTGAATCCCTACTTCCTTCTTTTATCTATTGAGTCTCCACCTTATATATTGAGTCTCCACCTTTTATCTTTATGCACCTACTTTGAGAGCATAGTGGCCATTCTTAGTTCTATGTGCATTGTCCCAAGACTAGTTGATTGATGCATAATTTGGTATTGCTTGTTTTAAACTATGTGTATCTAGTCCCTCTTATAGACTTTGAAGGTGTCCTATGCATTTATGTTTTGCTACTCCATGAGGGACAAGATGAATGCCACTATGCTATTTTTTCTTTATGTGAAACAAACAAACGTCTTGCCAAGCATTGTTATTCATGAATCTTTTGTTTGTGCCTTTTCATGTTGCGTCATAGTTTCTTTGTCTTATTGCTAGAACTTTGTCTTTCATGTTATGATTGAAGTACTATGATCCCAGCTTTGAATGTTTTACAAATACATTGATCATGTTTATGATGGTGCATGTCACCTCAAATATTATTCTTTCTTTTTATCACTTACCTACTCGAGGATGAGCAGGAGTTAAGCTTGGGGATGTTGATACATTGCAAATGTATCTATAAGATGCAGTTGGATGGCGGACTATGTATAATGTTGTAACGCCCAATCGAATCTCAAAGGAGTCAGGATGATTAGTATATGCTTTTATGCTTTCTCGATGTTTGTCAATTGCGCCGCTATAATTTGTTCACCCAGCGTGTTATCTATCTTAAGGAGAGCCACCTCTAGTGAACTATGGACCCCGGTCCTTTCTTTTACAATCAATCTACAAACTGTTTACTGCTTTGTGTTTACTTTCTGCAAACTATTACTTCCTTCCATTCGATACATTTAATTCATTGTTTTCAGCAAAACCGGTGAGATTGACAACCTCATCGCAAGTTGGGGGAAAGTTCTATGGTTGTGTAGTGCAGGTCTCCACGTTGCTGCTGGCGCCGGTAGTGTGCCCTGCCAACGTTCAGCTAGCAACACCTTTGGGGTGTTTCCTTGCTCCTACTGGATTGATAACCTTGGTTTCGTACTGAGGGAAAACTTGTTGTTGTGCACATCTTACCTTCCTTTGGGGTTCCCCAACGAGCTCGATATATTTTGGGCCATCAACCCACCTTTATAGCACCCTATTACGGTGTGACGTTTGATGTTATCAAGATACTCTTCCGGTGTTAGCAATTAACATGATCTCATGGTCTAAGGACTAAGATTACTTCGTATGATGTTGTAGCAATATAAACATAATGAATTTGATTGTAATGCTATACTTCGGATGAATGTTCATCACATCATTTCACAAATGTTGTGACCTCGTTATTAACAACATCCAATGTCCATGATCTGGAAACTTTGATCATATTATTAATCAATGAGCTAGTCTATAAGAGAGGCATAACTAGGAACCTTTTTGTTTATTAAACACACATGTATTGACGTTTCTTATCAATACAATTATAGCATGCAAAATAAAAATCTATCATATACAAGGAATACATAATTACAACTTTATTATTGCCTCTCAGGGCATATTTCCTTCAGTCTCCCACTTGCACTAGCGACAATAATCTAGTTCACATAGTGATAAATCTAACACCCATGGAGTTCTGGTGTTGACCATGTTTTGCCCTAGGGAGAACTTTAGTCAATGGATCTGCTACATTTAGGTCCATGTGTACTTTACAAATCTTTATATCTCCATCCTTGACATGCTCGCGGATGGAGTGAAACCGGCGCTTAATATGCTTGGAATTCTTGTGAGACCTTGGTTCCTTGGCGTTGGCTATGGCTCCATTGTTGTCACAATAGATCACCATTGGGTCCAATGCACTAGGGACCACACCTAGTTCCGTTATGAACTCCTTCTTCCAAACCGCTTCCTACGCCGCTTCTGAAGCAACAACATATTCCGCCTCCGTCATTGATCCAGCCACCACAGGTTGTTTGGAACTCCTCCAACTAACTGCTGCTCCGTTCAAGAGAAATACATATCCGGATTGAGACTTAGAGTCATCCGGATCGGTGTCAAAGCTATCATCGACATAACTCTTAGCGACTAGCTCTTCTTCACCTCCGTATACAAGAAGCATATCCTTAGTTCTTATTAAGTACTTAAGGATATTCTTGACCGCTATCCAGTGCTCCGAACCTGGATAAGATTGGTACCTACTAGTCAAACTAATAGCATGTACCACATCCGGTCTTGTACATAGCATGGCGTACATTATAGAGCCTATGGCTGAGGCATAGGGAATCTTATCTATTATCTCTCTTTCTTCCGCCGTAGCCGGACTTTGAGTCTTACTCAATGTCTTGCCTTGCAACATAGGTAAGAACCCCTTCTTACTTCCGTCCATATTAAACTTCTTTAATATCTTATCAAGGTATGTACTTTGCGATAGCCCAATTAGCCGCCTTGTTCTATCTCTATAGATTTTAATGCCTAATATATATGAAGCTTCACCAAGGTCTTTCATCAAAATTTGCTGTTTAGATAACTTTTAACACTATTTAAAAGATCTATATCATTTCCAATCAATAATATGTCATCCACATATAATACCAGAAATGCCACATTGCTCCCACTCACTTTCTTGTAAATACAAGCCTCTACATAAGTTTGGACAAATCCAAACTCTTTGATCACCGCATCAAAGTGGAGATTTTAACTCCGGGATGCTTGCTTCAGTCCATAGATGGATCGCTGAAGCTTGCATACCTTATCAGCATGCTTAGGATCGACAAACCCTTAGGTTGTATCATAGACAACTCTTCTTCAATATTACCATTGAGGAACGCGGTTTTGACATCCATCTGCCATATTTCATAATCGAAATATGCAGAAATTGCTAACATAATCCTAACCGAGTTTAGCATCGCTACGGGAGAGAATGTCTCATCGTAGTCAACTCCTTGAATTTGTCGAAACCCTTTTGGGACAAGTCGAGCTTTATAGATGGTCACATTACCATCAGCATCAGTTTTTATTTTGAAAATCCATTTATTCTCAACGGCCTTTCGATCGTGAGGTAAGTCCACCAAGGTCCAAACCTGGTTTTTGTACATGGATTCCATCTCGGATTTCATGGCTTCTAGCCATTTGTTGGAATCCGGGCTCATCATCGCTTCTTCATACGTCGCAGGGTCATCTATTTCATCAATCATGAAATTCATAACAGGATTGCCGTACAGTTCAGGAGCTGCACGTGTCCTACTTGACCTGCGAGGTTCAGTAGTGTCCTCTTTCGGAGTTTCATGATCAGTATCATTAGCTCTCTCTTCATTAGGTGAAGTCAACTGCGAGACAACTTCCGGTGCTGCGCCACTCGCCATTTAATGAAGAGAAGGTTCAATAACCTCTTCGAGTTCTACCTTCCGACTACTCACACCTTTCGCGAGAAACTCCTCAAGAAAGGATCCATTCTTAGCAACAAAAACCTTGCCCTCAGATCTATGATAGAAGGTATACCCAATCGTTTCCTTAGGGTATCCTATGAAGACACATTTTTCCGCTTTGGGTTCGAGTTTATCCGGCTACAGTTTCTTCACATAAACATCGCATCCCCAAACTTTAAGAAATGACAGCTTAGGTTTGTTTCCAAACCATAATCCATATGGTGTCGTTTCAACGGATTTAGATGGTGCTACAGTAGCTAGTGTTTTAATGGAAGTTTTATTGGTGTTGGAACTGAAATTTAAACACTTATTATCTTGAGTGAACTAATGTTGCTAATAAAGATTGTGTGTAGTTTTGTATGAAGGAAAATTTTCAGGTGTATGGAAGGAATGAGTAATGAGATGACGAATGGACTAAAGCTCAAGCTTGGGGATGCCACGCGTGTCACCCCAAGAAATATCCAAGAAGTACAAGCGTCAAAGCTCCTTCTTCATCAATAAAAATCTCAGGTTTCTTCCAAACGCTTCATTTTTATTGTTTCATGCACAGTTGTGTTGTTCTTGGAGCGTCTTATTTTTCGTTCTTGTTTTTGGTTTTTAGTTTTCTTGGTTTGCTTAGTTTTCTGAATAAATTGGTTGGACCCCCTCTTTCATACGTTGGTTTTCAAATAGTTTGGTTTGGTTTGGAAAAGAGTAGGAAAGTTCATGCTTAAGAGTTAAAGAGAGCTTATTTTTGGCCGTGGCCTATGCTTTGTCATGCCATGCTTGATATTGTTTTGGCTTTATGCTTAGTATTCTTTGCTATAGCATGACTTGTTATAAACAATTGAGATTGCTTAATGTGCCTTGGATGAATCATGTGTTGTTTTAGCATATCAAAGCATAGTATTGTGGTATTCTCCTTTAATGCTTTATTTGGGTTAACTTGGCGCATGCTCACACCATGTTATGACTATCTCAAGTCACCATAGATTTTATGGTCCTTTAGTTTTCAACTTGTAGTATCACTTTATGCTTTGATTAATGATGTTTTGTTGCTCTGCATGATTATGGCCATTATTGCTCTCTTAGTTTGTCGCTCCCAGTCTTTTGCTAGCCTCCACAACCAAGTATGAGTTCCACTCATGCATCCAACTCCCTAAACCAAGTTATTCCAAAGAGTCCACCATACCTACCTATTAGCTTATGCTATTCCAAGTATATTCATGCTTTTGTTTACCTTCCAAATTAAACTTGTTATGAGGAAACTAGTGATTAAAGCTCTCACGAACTTGATGGCACACTTTACTTTCTTGCATTTCATAAACTTGAACCATTGGCTCCCTCTTTGTTGCATATATGCTTGCGCTTTATAAGGAAATTAGTAGAACCATGTATCATGGGGAACACTTTCAACATTGCACTTGTACTTTGTACCCCGTTGATATCATGTTCTTTTGCTTATGGATCCCGGCGGTGTGAAATAAAAGTGGAACTTGTAAGATCATGGAGTTTGTGTTGGGTCCGCAGCATTGAAAACAAAAAATTTCCTACGATGAGAACTACACGCCAAGATCCATCTACTAGGTACAAAGCAACGGGTGGACATACATCCAACGAGAACTTACCCTCGAAGACAAGGAGTTTTGTTAACGAGTAGGAACTCATGGTTGATGTAGTCGTACACTTGCCGATCTCAAAATCGTGAGGATGTCCGAGCGCCGCAACTCAGCAGCGCATCCATACTCGCACACACGTTCAAGCCACTTGACAACCTCCACCTCCTCGCTCCAGCGATCCAGCGGAAGCAGCAACTCCTTCCAGACGAAATGCCACCGGGAACATGTATCTCGCTAATCCAAGACCATGGGGGAATAATTCTAGATGGGGAGAGAGATCCTTCACAAGGAGGTGTGAGGATGAAGGAGGGAGTGGGTAGCCTTTTACAGGAGGAGGGGGTGCCCCTCCTCTCCACTGGCCGGCGCATGGGGGGTGACCCCTCACCTCCCCCATGAATGTGGTGGTAACCCCTCCACATTAAAATGACTCTTCACATTCCCTTTTAAAGTCTCCACTTTAAATGCAATAAAATTCTCCAAGTTTAATGCTCTCTCATTTAATAAAACTCTTTTATTAAATTTATGCAGAATTTTGTTAATTACTTTAATTAACTAACATTCACATATAGCCCCTTGTAATATTTCATAATCACATGCAGAACCACTTTCTGCAATTTCACCCGAAAAAATTTCCGGTTTCTATTGAAACGATTCCTGCGCTTTGCAATTCTTTCGTCTGAAACATATGTGCTCCAAAATGGTGTCTGGTAACTCTTAAGTGTGTCACCCTACGGTTCACGAATAATGCAGACATGATTGAGACTCCTCTCAGATCAATAGTCAGAAGCGGGATCTGGAGATCCATACTAACTCCTGACATATTCAATGATGACTTCTGTTATCATGAGAACCTTTAACGCTTGTAACTAAATCCCTTTGTCTCGCGATATATTACATGTCCGAGATTCAATCATCGGCATCCAAATACCTAGTTTGATCTCATTACCGATATGCACTCTTTTCTCGTTCCCGTGATATAACATTCTAGTAATCACATCACTGGCTTGCAAGCTATCTCAATGTGATATCACCAAGAGGGCCCAGAGTATATCTATCCGTCATCGGGATTGATAAATTCCACTATTCATCCATGAGCCTCAACATAACACCTTCGTAGTTCTGAACCCATCATTATAGTCACCCTGTTACGGTGTGACGTTTGATGTTATCAAGACACTCTTCAGGTGTTAGCAATTAACATGATCTCATGGTCTAAGGATAAAGATTACTTTGTATGATGTTATAGCAATATAAACATAATGACGTGATCATAATGCTATACTTCGGATGAATGTTCATCACATCATTCCACCAATGGTGTGACCTTGTTATTAACAACATCCAATGTCCATGATCAGGAAACCTTGATCATCTTGTTAATCAACAAGCTAGTCTATAAGAGAGTCATAACTAGGAACCCTTTTTATTTATTAAACACACATGTATTGATGTTTCTGATCAATACAATTCTAGCATGTAAAATAAACATCTATCATATATAAGGAATACATAATAACAACTTTATTATTGCCTCTCAGGGCATATTTCCTTCAGTCTCCCACTTGCACTAGAGACAATAATCTAGTTCTCATAGTGATAAATCTAACACCCACGGATTTCGGGTGTTGATCATGTTTTGCCCTAGGGAGAGCTTTAGTCAACAGATCTGCTACATCTAGGTCCGTGTGTACTTTACAAATCTTTATATCTCAATCCTTGACATGCTCGCGGATGGAGTGAAACCGGTGCTTAATATGCTTGGAATTCTTGTGAGACCTCGATTCCTTTGCGTTGGCTATGGCTCCATTTTTGTCACAATAGATCACCATCGGGTCCAATGCACTAGGAACCACACCTAGTTCCATAATGAACTCTTTCATCCAAACCGCTTCCTGCTCCGCTTCTGAAGCAGCAACATATTCCGCCTCCATCGTTGATCCAGCCACCACAGGTTGTTTGGAACCCCTCCAACTAACTGCTGCTCCGTTCAAGAGAAATATGTATCCGGATTGAGACTTAGAGTCATCCAGATCGGTGTCAAAGCTAGCATCGACATAACACTTAGCGACTAGCTCTTCTTCACCTCCGTATATAAGAAACATATCCCTAGTTCTTCTCAAGTACTTGAGGATGTTCTTGACCGCTATCCAGTGTTCCGAACCTAGATCAGATTGGTACCTACTAGTTAAACTAATAGCATGTGCCACATCCGGTCTTGTACATAGCATAGCATACATAATAGAGCCTATGGCCGAGGCATAGGGGATCTTATCCATCATCTCTCTTTCTTCCGATGTAGCTGGACTTTGAGTCTTACTCAATGTCTTTCCTTGCAACATAGGTAAGAACCCCTTCTTACTTCCGTCCATATTAAACTTCTTTAATATCTTATCAAGGTATGTACTCTGCGATAGCCCAATTAGGCGCCTTGATCTATCTCTATAGATTTTAATGCCTAATATATATGACGCTTCACCGAGGTCTTTCATCGAAAATCTGCTTGTTTAGATAACTTTTAACACTATTTAAAAGATCTATATCATTTCCAATCAATAATATGTCATCCACATATAATATCAGAAATGCCACATTGCTCCCACTCACTTTCTTGTAAATACAAGCCTCTCCATAAGTTTGGACAAATCCATACTCTTTGATTACCTCATCAAAGCGGAGATTCCAACTCCGGGATGCTTGCTTTAGTCCATACATGGATCGCTGAAGTTTGCATACCTTATTACCATCCTTAGGATCGACAAAACCCTTAGGTTGTATCATATATAACTCTTCTTCAATATTACCATTGAGGAACGCAGTTTTGACATCCATCTGCCATATTTCATAATCGAAATATGCAGCAATTGCTAACATAATCCTAACCGACTTAAGGATGGACTAAAGCTCAAGCTTGGGGATGCCACACGTGTCACCCCAAGAAATATCCAGGAAGTACAAGCGTCAAAGCTTGGGGATGCCCAAGGCATCCCCTTCTTCATCAATAAAAATCCCAGGTTTCTTCCAAACGCTTCATTTTTATTGTTTCATGCACAGTTGTGTTTTTCTTGGAGCGTCTTCTTTTTCGTTTCGTTTTGGTTTTTCGTTTGCTTTGGTTTGCTTAGTTTTCTGGATAAATTGGTTGGACTCCCTCTTTCATACATTGGTTTGCAAATAGTTTGGTTTGGTTTGGAAAAGAGTAGGAAAGTTCATGCTGATGTGGTAAAAAGAGCTCGTTTTTGACTGTGGCCTATGCTTTGCCATGCCATGCTTGATATTGTTTTGGCTTTATGCTTAGTATTCTTTGTTGTAGCATGACTTGTTATAAACAATTGAGATTTCTTAATGTGCCTTGGATGAATCATGCGTTGTTTTGGCATATTAAAGCATAGTATAGTGGTATTCTCCTTTGATGCTTTATTTGGGTTGACTTGGCACATGCTCACACCATGTTACGACTATCCAAAGTCACCATAGCCTTTATGATCCTTTAGTTTTCAACTTGTAGTATCACTTTATGCTTTGATCAATGATGTTTTGTCGCTCTACATGATTATGCCCATTATTGCTCTCTTAGTTTGTCGCTCCCAGTCTTTTGCTAGCCTCCATAACAAAGTATGAGTTCCACTCATGCATCCAACTCCCTAAACCAAGTTATTCCAAAGAGTCCACCATACCTTCCTACTATCTTATGGTATTCCAAGTATATTCATGCTTTTGTTTACCTTCCAAATTAAACTTGTTATGAGAAAACTAGTGATTAAAGCTCTCACGAACTTGATGGCACACTTCACTTTTCTTGCGCTTAATAAACTTGAACCATTGTGTCTTCTATGTTGTATATGCTTGCACTTATTTGTCGGGAATTAGCAGAACCATGCTTTCATGGGGAACGCTTTCAACATTGCACTTGGTACTTGTACCTAGTTGATATCATGCTCATTTGTATATGGATGTCGTTGGTGTGAAATGAAAGGGGAGCTTGTAAGTCCATGGAGTTATGTATATGTGTTAGAGAAACGCCTGGGCCGCTGGTCTAATCCATGCTGACATGGTGGAAACCTGCAGCGTAACCATAATGAGCTGTCTATGAAGCATTCTTCTTATAAAAAAAGAGTCCTATATTGAGAAAAAAAAGAGAAAAGAGAAAAAAAGATACTGTGAAAAGAGGAAAGAGAGAAAAAAAGCACCATATTCCCATGGTAAATAAGAAGAATGCTGAGATGCTCGTTGTCTGCTTGCCTTGTCATTTTGATATGGGGATTCTTCCGTATCATCGGGCAAGGGGTACCCCGTTGGCGGTTCTCAATGATACACATGTACTTACAATGACAAGAACTTACCGGTGACTAAACTTGAGTAGCATGAGGAGCGACCCTCGTATACAAGGGACATGAGATTTCTGACTTATACTTCGTCAAGCATGCACACCATAGTTTGTTCACTTTAACCTTAATCACTTCAAGATGCTTATGATAGGGGCAATGAGAGCTGAAAGCTATAAGTACCATAATTTTTGGAAGCTCTTTATGAGACTTGAATCCCTACTTCCTTTTACAAAGGCTTTTCTTCCACCATTATATTGAGTCTCCACCTTATATCTTTATGCACCTACTTTGAGAGCATAGTGGCCATTCTTAGTTCTATGTGCATTGTCCCAAGACTAGTTGATTGATGCATAACTTGTTATTGCTTGTTTTAAACTATTGTATCTAGTCACTCTTATGAACTTTGAAGGTGTCCTATGCATTTATTTTTGCTACTCTATTGAGGGACAAGATGAATACTATTATGCTATGTTTTCTTTATGTGAAACAAACAAACGTCTTGCAAAGCATTGTTATTCATGAGTCTTTTGTTTGTGCCTTTTCATGGTGCATCATACTTTATTTGTCTTATTGCTGGAACTTTGTCTTTCATGCTATGATTGAAGTACTATGATCCCAGCTTTGAATGTTTTACAAATACTTTGATCAAGTTTTGATGGTGCATGTCACCTCAAAAATTATTCTTTCTTTTCATCACTTACCTACTCGAGGACGAGCAGGTGTTAATCTTGGGGATGTTGATACATTGCAAATGTATCTATAATTTTTGATGTTCCATGCTTGGTTTTATCCACTTTCTTGTGTTTTTTTCCAACTTTGGAGTACTTTTCATATGATTTCTTGGACTAACCTATTAACAAGAGCCACAGTGCAACTGCCTGTTTTCTGCTGTTTTTGGTTCTAGGAAAGTCAGAAAATGAATATTCTCGGAATTGGACGGGACAAAAGCCAAAGTGCCTATTTTTTGGAAGTGATCAAGTGCCAGAATACAAGACGGAGAGGGGCCAGAGGGCGGCCACACCACCTGGCCGCGCGGCCAGGCCTGACCCGCGCCAGGGGGTGGTGTGGCCAGCCCAGGCACCCAATCAAAAATCCACGAAAGAGTTCGTAGCCGCCGTCATCTCCATCCCTAGATCGGGAAGGATCTGAAGCTCTTCCTGGCACCTTTCTAGAGAGGGGAATTCACCCTGGAGGCCTTCTTCATCACCATCCAAGCCTCTGGTGTGATGCGTGAGTAGTTCATCCTTGGACTACGGATCCATGTAGTAGCTAGATGGCTGGTTCTCCTCCTTTGTGCTTTCATGTCTAGATCTTGTGAGCTCCGTTCATGATCAAGATCATCTATTTGTAATTCCGTGTGTTGTGTTTGCGGGGATCCGATGGATATTGAGATGCTATTTCAGATTGATTATTGATTCTATCATGTCTTCGTTATTTGTGATCTTGCATGCTTTCTGTTTTTAGTAGCTATCTTGGCCAAGTAGATGCTAGCAACTCCAAGAGTTAGTATTTATGCTCGATAGTGGGTTCATGCCTCTGGTAATCTAGGGAAGTGACAAAAATCTCTAAGGTACTAGATGTGATGTTGCTACTAGGGAGAAAACAACAATCCTTTCTTCATAGAACAATCGTATTGTTTACTTTACTCGCAGTTCATAAAGCAATAATCTGTTGCTTGCAACTTAATACTGGAGGGGGTTCGGATGATAACCTGAAGGTGGATTATTAGTCGTAGATGCAGTTGGATGGCGGTCTATGTATAATGTTGTAATGCCCAATCAAGTCTCAAAGGAGTCAAGATGGTTAGTATATGCATGTACTGCTTTCTCGGTGTTTGTCAATTCCCCCATTGTAATTTGTTTACCTAGCATGTTATCTATCTTAAGGAGAGCCACCTCTAGTGAACTATGGATCACGGTCCTTTTCTTTTACATATAATCTACAAATTGTTTACTGCTTTGTGTTTACTTTCTGCAAACTTTTACTTCTTTCCATTCGATACGTTTAATCTTTTGTTTTCCGCAAAACACGGTGAGATTGACAACCTCATCGCAAGTTGGGGACAAAGTTCTGTGGTTGTGTTGTGTAGGTCTCCACGTTGCTACTTGCACCGGTAGTGCGCCCTGCCAAAGCTCAGCTAGTAACACCTTTGGGGTGTTTCCTTGCTCGTACTGGTTCGATTAAACCTTTGTTTCATAACTAAGGGAAACTTGCTGATGTGCTCATCATACCTTCCTCTTGGGGTTCCCAACAAGATCTACATCAACACTGCGCCAAGCACTTTTCTGGGCGTCGTGCATTGAGCCACCATGCTACTGCGAGTACTAGTCAAGTACATATCAATAACATGTATATCACATATACCTTTGTTTGCCTTGCCGGACTTCTTGTCCGTCAAATACTTGGGGCAGTTACGCTTCCAATTGCCAGTCCCCTTGCAATAGTAACACTCGGTGTCAGACTTAGGGCCGGCTCGGGGTTTCTTTTCAGGCGCGGCAATAGATTTGCCACCCTTCTTTCCCTTGTGCTTGCCTTTCTTGTCTTTCTTGAAACCGGTGGTCCTATTGATCATCAACACTTGATGTTATTTCCTAATCTCCACCTCTGCAGTCTTAAGCATTGACAGAAGCTCCGGAAGAGTCTTCTTCATGCCCTGCATATTATACTTCATCACGAAGCTCTTGTAGCTAGGTGGCAGAGATTGGAGAACACGATGTATGCCTAAGTCATTGGGAATCGTTATTCCCAAGGACACAAGCTTATCGGCGTACCTGGACATTTTGAGTAAATGCTCACTAGCGGAGCTGTTTTCCTCCATTTTGCAGCTAAATAACTTTTCAGAAGCATTATAACTCTCTACGGCGGCATGGGTATCGAAAATCATTTTCAATTCTCCCATGCTATCAAAGGCATTGTCATTTTCGAAATGCTTTCGAAGTTCAGGCTCTAGCCCATATAGTATGACGCAATGAACTAAGTTGTGCTCCTCCTGCGAGTCACATTCTTTTCCTCGTCAGGGGCATCAGGAGCTGGTGGGGGGCCTAGCGGTGCCTCTAGCACATATTGCTTTTGTGTAGCAAGTGAGGAGAATCCTCAAATTCATAGCCCAGTTGGTGAAGTTGCTACCAATCGCAACAAGTTTCTCTTTCTCCATGAACACATTGAAATTAAAAGCAGGTGGTGCCATCTACAACAGAATTTTTAAAGTTTATTTAGACTAATTTTATGATAGATTGAGTTCAACTAATCCAATTACTAATGAACTCCCACTCAAATACGACATCCCTCGTGTCTTTTTGGTGATTACATGACCCAAATCCACTACACCAAGTCCGATCATCACGTGAGTCGGTGTAGCTTCAAAGGCGAGCATCTATATGGGCATCATATCAACTATATAAATCATTCTTAACCTTTCGGTCCGTGTTCCGAGGCCATGTTTGTACATTCTACGCTCGCCAAGTAAGAACCTTAGTATTCGCGTGTGTAAAACTGTCTTACACCCGTTGTATGAAAGCGTAGAGTCGAGTACACCTGATCATCACGAGATGTCTCGAAACACGATCCATAGAACGGTGCATACTTAAGGAAGAACACATTTTTATCTTGATATCTAAATGAGGGATTGATGTCTACGCACTTCTATTCTTGTAGACAGTTGTTGGGCCTCCAAGTGCAGAGGTTTGTAGAACAGCAGCAAGTTTTCCCTTAAGTGGATCACCCAAGGTTTATCGAACTCAGGGAGGAAGTGGTCAAAGGTATTCCTCTCAAGCAATCCTGCAATCAAGATACAAGAAGTCTCTTGTGTCCCCAACACACCCAATACACTTGCTAGGTGTATACGTGGACTAGTTCGGCGAAGAGATAGTGAAATACAAGTGGTATGGATATAAAACAATGGTGCTAGCAAATAGCTTGATGGCGTGGAAGAGACTAAAGGCAAACTAAAATAAAGATGGCAGCAAGCAAACATGTAACAGATCTAATAGCAAACGTTGTATCAATGCTTAGAAACAAGGCCTAGGGATCATACTTTCACTAGTGAACACTCTCATATAAATATATTATTCTTTATGATACTACGCTTGATTACTCTCCGGTTGAACACTCTAATCGATGGTAGGGCTATAACAGCACTCCTCAAAGTAAGCCTTTCCCATCTAGAAAACCCCACACTGTCACCTTGAGTACTAGATGAGTCAACAAACACCACAATTTCATAGAAACATCCAACTCCAAATATAACTCATAACAAGTATTTGTAATCTCTAGCCTAAGTGCCACCATGGTGAGCACGATGTCACTTTCACACACATGGGGAGAGCAGAGATCTAATAAAGCACTTGAGTAGCAAGGTAGATCTATAGATTACAAGCTCATGATCACAATATGATCATGCATAGAGAGAGATGAACACATAGCTACCGGTAGAATCCTTAGCCTCGAGAGAGAACTACTCCCTCCTCATCATGGGAATCAGCAATGGTGATGGAGATGGTGGTGGAGATCGATGGAGATGGCTCCGGGGGCACTTCCCCGTCCCGGCAGGGTGCCGGAACAGTGACTTTCTGTCCCCTGAATCTCCTTTTCGGTGGCGGCGGCGCTGTGGAACTTTTCATGGCTGGAGGCTTGATTATTTAGGGTTTATGTCTCGGGAGGCTTCTTATAGGCCAGAGGGCAAGGTCGGTGGGTGGCCAGGGGGCCCACACCACCTGGTGGCGCGGCCAGGGCTAGCCCGTGCCACCACATGGTGTGGACAGGCCCTGGCCCCTCTCCGACTCTCCTTCTGGCTCCGTGAGTCTTCCAGGAAAATAGTAACTTTGGCTTTTGTCCCGTCCAATTCCGAGAATATTCATTTTCTGACTTCCTGGAACCAAAAATAGCAGAAAACAGGCAACTGGCACTGTGGCTCTTGTTAATAGGTTAGTCCAAGAAATCATATGAAAAGTACTCCAAAGTGTGGACAAAATCCAAGAAAGTAGATAAAACCAAGCATGGAACATCAAAAATTATAGATACATTTGCAATGTATTAGGGATCATCTTACAATGCTACAGAAAGCGCCAAACTAGCAGTATAAGATGCTAACATCTAATGTGTAAAGTGAGATGATATGGTCCATGCATTTGATCTCTATCACTTGCATCGTGGTATGATCTCTATCATTCCTTTGTGTGTAAGGCCAAGGTCTATGGAACTTACACATTGAGTGTGTTGTAAGAGTATCTATCATACATCTACTTACAACAATACCATATCAATACACTAGCCCAGCAATGATCTAAACTAGACGCCTCTAATTTATGAATTGCAAGTTTTATGTGGCTTAGGGCTTTCGGAGATAGAACCGTTCTCACCTACGAACATGAACCACAACGAGGATAACTAAGTTATTAGCAACTCATTGTAAATCAGATTTTGACTATAGTAGGAGAGACAGACACCCGCCATCCACTTATGCAAAACAAGTTGCATGTCAGTCGTGGAACCGGTATAATGTATGATGACATGTAAGGTTCGTCCGGGCCGCTTCATCCCACTATGCCACCAATATCCAAAATACATAGAAGATGTAATAACATGATCATCATTGCCCACATATAAACATATGTGTACTACCCGTGCAAAGCACCTACGCATAGATCGGGCTCTGATACCACTATTGGGTCCGCAGCATAGAAAACAAAAAATTTCCTACGATGAGAACTACACGGCAAGATCTATCTACTAGGTACAAAGCAACGGATGGACATACATCCAACGAGAACTTACCCTCGAAGACAACGAGTTTTGTTAACGAGTAGGAACTCGTGGTTGATGTAGTCGTACACTTGCCGATCTCAAGATCGTGAGGAAGTCTGAGCGCCGCAACTCAGCAGCGCATCCGTCCTCGCACACACGTTCAAGCCACCGGACAACCTCCACCTCCTTGCTCCAGTGATCCAGTGGAAGTAGCAACTCCTTCCAGACGAAATGACACCGGGAACATGTATCTCGCTAATCCGAGACCATGGGGGAATAATTCTAGAGGGGGAGAGAGATCCTTCATAAGGAGGTGTGCGGATGAAGGAGGGAGTGGGTGGCCTTTTATAGGAGGAGGGGGGTGCCCCTCCTCTCCATGGCCGGCGCATGGGGGTGACCCCTCACCTCCCCCATTCATGTGGTGGTAACCCCTCCACATTAAAATGCCTCTTCACATTCCCTTTTAAAGTCTCCACTTTAAATGCATTAAAATTCTCCAAGTTTAATGCTCTCTCATTTAATAAAACTCTTTTATTAAATTTATTCAGAATTTTGTTAATTACTTTAATTAACAAACATTCACATATAGCCCCTTGTAATATTTCAATATCACATGCAGAACCACTTTCTGCAATTTCACCCGAAACAATTTCCGGTTTCTATTGAAACAATTCCTGCGCTTTGCAATTCTTTCGTCTGAAACATATGTGCTCCAAAATGGTATCTGGTAACTCTTAAGTGTGTCACCCTACGGTTCGCGAATAATGCAGAAATGATTGAGACTCCTCTCAGATCAATAGTCAGAAGCGGGACCTGGAGATCCATACTGACTCCTGCATATTCAACGATGACTTCTGTGATCGTGAGAACCTTTAATGCTTGTAACTAAATCCCTTTGTCTCGCGATATATTACATGCCCGAGATTCGATCATCGGCATCCAAATACCTAGTTTGATCTCGTTACCGACATGCACTATTTTCTCGTTCCCGTGATATAACATTCTAGTGATCACATCACTTGCTTGCAAGCTATCTCAATGTGATATCACCGAGAGGGCCCAGAGTATATATATCCATCATCGGGATTGACGAATTCCACTCTTGATCCATGAACCCCAACATAACACCTTCGTAGTACTGAACCCATCTTTATAGTCACCTTGTTACGGTGTGACGTTTGATGTTATCAAGACACTCTTCAGGTGTTAGCAATTAACATGATCTCATGGTCTAAGGATAAATATTACTTCGTATGATGTTACAGCAATATAAACATAATGACTTGATCGTAATGCTATACTTCGGATGAATGTTCATCGCATCACTCCACCAATGGTGTGACCTTGTTATTAACAACATCCAATGTCCATCTTATGATAGGGCAATGAGAGCTGAAAGCTATTAAGTACCATATTTTTTGGAAGCTCTTTATGAGACTTGAATCCCTACTTCCTTCTTTTATCTATTGAGTCTCCACCTTATATATTGAGTCTCCACCTTTTATCTTTATGCACCTACTTTGAGAGCATAGTGGCCATTCTTAGTTCTATGTGCATTGTCCCAAGACTAGTTGATTGATGCATAATTTGATATTGCTTGTTTTAAACTATGTGTATCTAGTCCCTCTTATAGACTTTGAAGGTGTCCTATGCATTTATGTTTTGCTACTCCATGAGGGACAAGATGAATGCCACTATGCTATGTTTTCTTTATGTGAAACAAACAAACGTCTTGCCAAGCATTGTTATTCATGAATCTTTTGTTTGTGCCTTTTCATGTTGCATCATAGTTTCTTTGTCTTATTGCTAGAACTTTGTCTTTCATGTTATGATTGAAGTAATATGATCCCAGCTTTGAATGTTTTACAAATATATTGATCATGTTTATGATGGTGCATGTCACCTCAAATATTATTCTTTCTTTTTATCACTTACCTACTCGAGGATGAGCAGGAGTTAACTTGGGGATGTTGATACATTGCAAATGTATCTATAAGATGCAGTTGGATGGCGGACTATGTATAATGTTTGTAACGCCCAATCGAATCTCAAAGGAGTCAGGATGATTAGTATATGCTTTTATGCTTTCTCGATGTTTGTCAATTGCGCCGCTATAATTTGTTCACCCAGCGTGTTATCTATCTTAAGGAGAGCCACCTCTAGTGAACTATGGACCCCGGTCCTTTCTTTTACAATCAATCTACAAACTGTTTGCTGCTTTGTGTTTACTTTCTGCAAACTATTACTTCCTTCCATTCGATACGTTTAATTCATTGTTTTCAGCAAAACCGGTGAGATTGACAACCTCATCGCAAGTTGGGGGAAAGTTCTATGGTTGTGTAGTGCAGGTCTCCACGTTGCTGCTGGCGCCGGTAGTGTGCCCTGCCAACGTTCAGCTAGCAACACCTTTGGGGTGTTTCCTTGCTCCTACTGGATTGATAACCTTGGTTTCGTACTGAGGGAAAACTTGTTGTTGTGCTCATCATACCTTCCTTTGGGGTTCCCCAACGAGCTCGATATATTTTGGGCCATCAACCCACCTTTATAGCACCCTATTACGGTGTGACGTTTGATGTTATCAAGATACTCTTCCGGTGATAGCAATTAACATGATCTCATGGTCTAAGGACTAAGATTACTTCGTATGATGTTGTAGCAATATAAACATAATGAATTTGATTGTAATGCTATACTTCGGATGAATGTTCATCACATCATTTCACAAATGTTGTGACCCTCGTTATTAACAACATCCAATGTCCATGATCTGGAAACTTTGATCATATTATTAATCAATGAGCTAGTCTATAAGAGAGGCATAACTAGGAACCTTTTTGTTTATTAACACACATGTATTGACGTTTCTTATCAATACAATTATAGCATGCAAAATAAAAATCTATCATATACAAGGAATACATAATTACAACTTTATTATTGCCTCTCAGGGCATATTTCCTTCAGTCTCCCACTTGCACTAGCGACAATAATCTAGTTCACATAGTGATAAATCTAACACCCATGGAGTTCTGGTGTTGACCATGTTTTGCCCTAGGGAGAACTTTAGTCAATGGATCTGCTACATTTAGGTCCATGTGTACTTTACAAATCTTTATATCTCCATCCTTGACATGCTCGCGGATGGAGTGAAACCGGCGCTTAATATGCTTGGAATTCTTGTGAGACCTTGGTTCCTTGGCGTTGGCTATGGCTCCATTGTTGTCACAATAGATCACCATTGGGTCCAATGCACTAGGGACCACACCTAGTTCCGTTATGAACTCCTTCATCCAAACCGCTTCCTACGCCGCTTCTGAAGCAGCAACATATTCCGCCTCCGTCATTGATCCAGCCACCACAGGTTGTTTGGAACTCCTCCAACTAACTGCTGCTCCGTTCAAGAGAAATACATATCCGGATTGAGACTTAGAGTCATCCGGATCGGTGTCAAAGCTATCATCGACATAACTCTTAGCGACTAGCTCTTCTTCACCTCCGTATACAAGAAGCATATCCTTAGTTCTTATTAAGTACTTAAGGATATTCTTGACCGCTATCTAGTGCTCCGAACCTGGATAAGATTGGTACCTACTAGTCAAACTAATAGCATGTACCACATCCGGTCTTGTACATAGCATGGCGTACATTATAGAGCCTATGGCTGAGGCATAGGGAATCTTATCTATTATCTCTCTTTTTCTTCCGCCGTAGCCGGACTTTGAGTCTTACTCAATGTCTTGCCTTGCAACATAGGTAAGAACCCCTTCTTACTTCCGTCCATATTAAACTTCTTTAATATCTTATCAAGGTATGTACTTTGCGATAGCCAATTAGCCGCCTTGTTCTATCTCTATAGATTTTAATGCCTAATATATATGAAGCTTCACCAAGGTCTTTCATCAAAAATTTGCTGTTTAGATAACTTTTAACACTATTTAAAAGATCTATATCATTTCCAATCAATAATATGTCATACACATATAATACCAGAAATGCCACATTGCTCCCACTCACTTTCTTGTAAATACAAGCCTCTACATAAGTTTGGACAAATCCAAACTCTTTGATCACCGCATCAAAGTGGAGATTCTAACTCCGGGATGCTTGCTTCAGTCCATAGATGGATCGCTGAAGCTTGCATACCTTATCAGCATGCTTAGGATCGAAAACCCTTAGGTTGTATCATATACAACTCTTCTTCAATATTACCATTGAGGAACGCGTTTTGACATCCATTGCCATATTCATAATCGAAATATGCAGAAATTGCTA